>CM024609.1:7585277-7693205 GCA_014182575.1 Eucalyptus decipiens | reverse complement strand
TTCCCAATTTTCTTACGAAATGCAACAATAGTTTACTAGCAAAAGTTTAGCTGTCAATACATAATATAGCACATTAACGTGATAAAAAGTTTTTGGATGATTTAGGTGTTTATGAGCCTATGGATTCAAATGAGGCCCACATGATTCTACAGCTAAGATTGACTAGGTTCACGTGCACTCCATTTATGCAAGCATCGTTCCAACGTGACTCACAAACTAAAAGAAGAATAAATCACTCACAAGTCATGTGCAAGAATGGGGCCCACATGATTCAACAGCTAACTAGGCTCAGGTGCGGTCAACTTATGCAAGCATCGCTTTACCGTGACGCACAAACTGAAAAAAGAATAAAGCACTCACGAGTCGTGCAAGTTAAGAACATCTCCTGGGGTTTTGTAAACAAACGACAGAAAAGAGGAACATTATGTACGGCCCAAGTTGGAAAAAAAGGGAAAAATATGGAAATTACACCTCTTCTTTTACCCATTGACCTTAGAGTTCAAGATGATCTTGTTTCATTTAATATTTTTAAAAGCAATGAAATATCCATCTGATGATAATTCTTGTTTTAGAATTGAGACAGTTGACAAGTTGGTGAATAAGGTTTTTCAGGAAAATATTTTTGAAGATCCACTTGATGTATGTCTGATTCAACCAATGGACAAAGACATTCAAAATGAGGAGATAAAGGAGTACGCAAATCTCATGGAGGCAATTCCACCATATTCAAGGCAAAAGGCAATTAAATTTGAGGAGTTGGGACAACACATTACAAAGCCTAAACCATTAATTGAAGAGCCTCCAATTCTTGAACTCAAACCCTTACCTTCTCATTTGAAATATGCTTATTTAGATGGAGTTTCTTCTTTACCAGTAATCATATCTTCTTCTTTGACAGATTTGATGGAGGAGAAATTGCTTAGAGTATTAAGAGAGCATAAAGGTGCAATTGGATGGAAAATAGCTGATATTAAGGGAATTAGTCTTTCAATTTGCATGCACAAAATTTTGATAAAGGAACAATATAAACCCACTATCCAACCTCAGAGATGTTTGAAGCCCTACTTTGAAAGTGGTTACAACAAGCATAAGACCACCATTGAACTTCATCCTCCAGACTAGCAACATCTGAGATAGTTTGGCAGAAAACTATAAAGCAAGCGCTTCTTGGGAGGCAACCCAAGCATTTTAATTATGTTATTTATTTATTTATTTTTAAGTTTATGTTTTGCAAAAAAAAAAAAAAAAAGATTGACTTTTCTCTGTTTTATCCAGATTAATTTTTTAGGGAGCACATTTCTAGAGTTTAATCATTAAGATCATTTATGGACTTATCGTACAACCACGGGATTTTCTTCTTCATATTTTTATTTTTTTTGCATTGAGGACACTCCTTCATTCAAGTTTGGGAGGGAAACAAGTTTTTTTGGATAATTTTTTTTTAATCATGATTGCATTCTTGGTTATGAATTTTTGTGATTCTTAGGAAAATTTAAATTTTATTTAAACTTGCAATTGATGTGTGAGTTAATCTTAATTCTGATTACATTGATCCACTTACTGAGCACTAAAAGTCCTTAATTTTTTAATTATGTGTAAATCTAGAGAACATTCATGTGAAGTATGTGATTTTCTTAGAATCATAAGAGTATGTATACTCTACACTTTATTTCCTGGGGATTGTAGTTCAATTGGTTAGAGCACCGCCCGTCAAGGCGGAAGGCGCGGGTTCGAGCCCCGTCGGTCCCAACGGAATCAAATCCAACAAAAATACATTAATTCATCTCTCCATTTGGATGTGAAAAGAGATACAAATAAAATGAAGAGCATATTTACTCGAAACAAATACGATTACCTCGATAAGATATTTCACCCAAATCTTAGAATTTGTTTGATTTTCTCTTGAGGCGAAATCCTAAGCTAAATTTAATTGAGAAAATGATTTAGGCAATTTTTGGATCGATTGAACCTTTCAAGCTAACTCTGTTTATTTATCCCTAGTCACCCCGTTGAGCCTTAATTACTACCCAATCTTTCATTGGCACCCGTATATATTTAGCCTAACCGTTATCAAATTATATCCTTGTCCCATGCCCTATGAACACGTTGATTTTCTTTTGGGATAAAAAATTATTTGAGCTTGACAGAAATTTGGGAGGAATGATGGTTATTTAGGGTGTATTGCAAAAAAAAAAAAAAGATTGCTTTTATGGTTCCCTATCCAACTTTCAATTGAGTGAGCCTTTTGGATACTCAATGGATTGGAAATTTTCATGTCATATTAGGAGGGATTTTGGGAGAAACTTCACCATAAAGCAATTCAAAAAAAAAAGAAAAAGAAGAGGAATGATGATATATGATGGTAGAAAAATTATCTTGAAGGAGTGAAATTGGACAGTGATATTGGCTCTAATTAAATCCTAGAAATCAACGTGTTGATAGATGATTTGAGCTTAAAGTTACCGTTATCTCACCTTTAGCCTAGCCTTACATTACAACCAGAGAAAAGTCCTATTGATTTTTAGTTGGATGATTAACTTACATTAGTAGAGAGAGTAATGAAAAGCAAACCTATGAGATTTGGTCATAATTTTTTAGAATTCTTGAGATGTTACATGTCAATGTGAATTTATCTGGATTGTATATAATTCGAAAAAGATTGGGACTCACACACACATACTTCGATCATATAGTTAGAATTGATCTTAACTTAAAAATCGATTTCAATGTTTGAATGAAATTTGTGTTTTTCTTTAAATTGCGAATTTGAGCAATTATGGAAAGATGTCATGGAGAAGGTTGTTAGGTTGAGTATGTATTATGTCTTAATTTTGCTCGAAGACTAGCAAAATGTTAAGTTTGGGGATTTGATAACTCTATAAAAATAGAGTTATTTTATCTATTTTAGGCAATAATTAATGCATTATCTATGATAAAATATTTGGATTTCCTTCTGATTATTTGAATTTTCCTTGTTTATGTAGAATAATGAGATATGGAGAGGATAAGAAAAAAAAATTATCAAGAATTTAAATAAAAGCAGCAGTGGAAAATGGATATCAAATCAGGAAATTCTTGATTTTGTTCCCTAATGTTATCTGCAAGCGTTGGGAGATAGATATTTTGGATCTCCTATAAATAGGAGAACATGAGAGAGAAGGGAGGGTTTTTTTTTTTTTATTAGATCGTTTTTCATCTTTTGAGAGTTTTTCAAGTATTTTGAAGAAAAAACAAAAGTGGTGATAGAATTCTTGTCATTTAATTCAAGATGCTGGGTTTGATCTATATTTTTATTTTTTCTTCTACTATGTTCTAATTTTCTTTCGTTAAGGCTACGATGTAGCCTAACCATGATGATATGAATTTCATGATTTTTATGTTTTACAATTGATTTCATTCATGTGAGTTATATATTATTATGCTTAATGCTTTTGAGTAACTGGCCACCACTTGAATGATCTGATGTGCATGTTTGAAACTGAGAAGTGATAATATACAATTTCTCATTATAATATATAATCATGAATTAAACGTGGATAGAGATATACTGCGTTATTTGTGTAGCTTTCGGTGATAAGGTGATCCAAAAGACTCATTATAAACTGGGAATATTCATAGTTTTTAATGCACTGATGTTTATTTTAATTCACAAAGAGATATAGTGGATTAATAAGCTGAGTAGGTTTGCTATACCTAGAGATATGATAGTAAATAGATTAGGAAATTTTGCTATCACACGTTTGATATCGTTCTTGTATTCATAATAATCTGAAATTTATATCTAGTGGTTATGGTGAAATCAGATGCTCTAACATATTTATTTGATCGATTTATGCATTTAGTCTACAAATTTTATTTTTAATTTATTCTTAATTATATTTTGATCTGTTAGATAAATTTTAGAATTAGTCTATTTTAGTATTTAATTGGTTTATTAATCATCGATTTCCGTGGGATGATACTTTTTCTCATTATTATATTACTTGTTTGACACGTGCATTTGCGTTTAGAATTTTATGAACACTAGCGCGTGAGTGTCACACACGCGTCGGCATGCCGACGCATGCTGACGTTATAGATGACATCATCCATGACGTCATCCAACAGTTGATAACCGCCGGCGGCAGTTGGCCGACTGGCGACCCAACCCGAGGCCCAACCTGTTTTCAATCTCGATCACACAATCCTAGCGGCAAACCAGAGCGTACTAGAAGGCAGACCAGGGCATGTGTCACTCACGGACCAAGCTGCGTCTCGGTTGCAGACCAGCCCCTGTTTAGTGGTCGCTCAATACTGTAATAGCCGTCATTTGAAGGAAGTTTTCGATCTCGTCGTGCGAAAACTCATCAACAAGAGATAGTGTTCGATCTACATAAGATGGAAGGGCGTGTGACACTTTGAAACAATGATTTGAAGGAACGAACCGATATTTTACCTAGCACAAGCAATTAGCTCGAAGATAAAATCTGGAAAGCCGGTTGCTGCTCTAGAGTGGTTGCTAAAAAATTCCAAATCCTCCTCGAATCGAATGCACCAATCCCTTTTTCCTCTCAAAGTCTCAATTCCCCTTCGGCTTTTCTATCTTCTGGCTCGCATGTACGGCCCAGTTCCCTCGTAGTTTGCTCAAGAATTCGGAGAGGTTGCTATCTGTGCCATGAGTTCTCTGCTATGCGTGTGCGCGTGCTCTGCCCCCGGAGCTCGTCCTCTCTGATTTTGCTCTTTTATTTTCGGTAGCTTCCTGTGACCGAGGACATCCCATTCCCCTTGGCCGATTGTCATCTCTCCTTTGTATGTCCGAACTGCACCGCTTTCTTCTCTTTCTCTCTATCTCTGCCTCTTTCTGCACCAAGGCTCTACCTCTCTCCTCTGTTCAGCGCCTATGCCCTGCTATCTCTTTGCTTCTCTCAACCTTCAGCTCTTTCTCTGTTTTCTTTTTCTTCTATTGGCTTATCCTCACCTGCACAAATACCGAATCCTCTTCATTTTTCTCTGTTCTTGCCAGCACCGACTGAACGTTCCCACTTTGTTTTTATCTCCCTCAGTTTTTCTTTCACGATTGTACTGCAGAAAGTGGCCTTAACCAGGGCCATTTTGATCAACAAGGAGGGAATGGTAAGGATGAATTCGGAGAGACGGAGAAGGAGGTCGGGCTTGTGGGATCGACCTAAAGTGATCGAATGGGTTTAGGCTTCGCCCGCATGTTAGGCCATTATCCAAAACATTCATAAAAACTCTTGTTTAATTTCATGAAAAACTCCAGGTCAGGTCACGTAATAGAAAGATGTGCCTAATGTCTAAATGCCAAAAATGCAACGAAGAATGTGAATGCAAGATTATGCCATGTCTATATATATATATATATATATATGTGGTCAAATTATATCATATCCACAAATTCAATTCCCAATTTTCTTACGAAATGCAACAATAGTTTACTAGCAAAAGTTTAGCTGTCAATACATAATATAGCACATTAACGTGATAAAAAGTTTTTGGATGATTTAGGTGTTTATGAACCTATGGATTCAAATGAGGCCCACATGTTCACGTGCACTCCATTTATGCAAGCATCGTTCCAACGTGACTCACAAACTAAAAGAAGAATAAATCACTCACAAGTCATGTGCAAGAATGGGGCCCACATGATTCAACAGCTAACTAGGCTCAGGTGCGGTCAACTTATGCAAGCATCGCTTTACCGTGACGCACAAACTGAAAAAAGAATAAAGCACTCACGAGTCGTGCAAGTTAAGAACATCTCCTGGGGTTTTGTAAACAAATGACAGAAAAGAGGAACATTATGTGCGGCCCAAGTTGGAAAAAAAGGGAAAAATATGGAAATTACACCTCTTCTTTTACCCATTGACCTCTTATATACATCCACACTAGAATATACTAAACACCTAGCTGAGTTTTACCTTTGAAGACCACTTTGTACTTCCAAGTCAATTTTTCTTGTGTTCCTATTTACAAAAATGTCATTTTCTCCGCACCAAAAAAATAAAAATAAAAATCCAAGCTCAAATCCTAAATACTCACACTCATCCAAAATATTCAAAACCAACTAAAACCCAAACCACCCAAATCCTTAGAATATGCTAAAATGAGTCTACAAGGAAGGGAAATTTAGTATTTCCAATGTAGGATTTTGCTTAAATGTATGTGAATGGTATTTGCCTAAATAGAGGTTGTAAGTAGTCATTGGTTATATAGTAAGATATGTTTTTGGTATTTTCCCCAGAAGAAAAGGACCTAGTCTAATTTCAATGTAATTCCCGCCTTACAAAATTGAACAACAAAATGATACACTGATTTATAGAAGAAATGCCGCAACAAACTTTGATTAGCTACCACCGCCTGCGGTGGCCCAGTTGGATAAGGCTCCCTGACCCTTTGCGTAGAGGGGAGGAGTTCGAATCCCGCTGGCCGCACGGGATCTTAAGCGTGATGTCGGGGTGGTGGGTCCTCCGCTAGCGTCACCTCGGGTTTGCCCCGCCGGCTGCCGACTGTACGGGGGTTCCCGGGTCACCAAAAAAAAAAAAAAATTGGATTAGCTACTTGAACAAGTGAGTCACATTTAAATACTCAATAAAGACATGTTACATCGTTCCGAACTCCGTTTAAAAAGTTAGTTTTAAATTTCTAGTATTAATAAAAAAAAGAAGAGACAACACCAACATTTTAGTTCTGCAACTCTTAGTCAATGTTCAATTTGGTCATAAATTTAATTTTGGTCAAATAAATTCCTGTGCTCTTTGATTCGAATAATTTTTTTTATATGGTTTTGCAAACGAGGAATTATTCCTTATATAATATTTTATGACTAATCTGATTAAACAATACCAATCCATTCTTTAGCAAATATATAATTTTGTTAGATAACATGGATTTTCGATGCTTCATATCAATATACTATTATGAATGCGTGCAAACTACCATATTCATGTGTATTAAGTATATAGCATCGCATGAGACTCCACCTATAAAATGGTGAGCACAGTTCTTAGATTATTCCAAGTGAGAAACACTTGGGTTTGGATATGGTTCTGTGGTATCTTTACAAATGTAACTATTAAGCCAATTTGTCTAAGTGTTGAATGATTTTGTTAATTCTCAACTTGAATATTTATTTGGCATTTTGTAGAATTATTGAATTCTCTGACTAGGTTGATCTATCTTGGATTGATGTAAAACCACTGGATATATAAATAGAGTAACCTATATATAATTATAAATTTGAACCATTTATTAGTCAATTTTTTTAATACTTGATAGGGTGAGGAGACGCAATTAGCATGATTACCTCCTTTGTATGGACGTAATCCATACATAATTACAAATTTGGATTATATGGGATCCTCAATTTTAAGTTTTTTTTTTAAAAACTGGCTTTATTAAATATGAAGGATAACCTACTTATCATATACAAGCACACTAATTTGACTTGCTAGATAATATCATATTTATCAATAATATCAAGTGTCGTGTAAGATGTGGTATCACCAAACATTTCACTAAACTAATTGGGGATACAGAAGTTTCATAGATGGATGTTTCAATAGAATTTAGATAGTACTAATTTGACAATAAAAAATTAACTCGACACAAAGCAATAAGCATCATCCATGTATGAGATACTTTTCTTCTACCATTCAATGTATGAGATACCTTAGTTGTATTTGTTAGTTGAATAATTGATTCACAATTCCTTTACCTTTTTGGCTTTTGAAATAAATACTCTCTCTTGATAAACAAGCAAGGGATCATTTCAATATGAACATTCATAGGATTATTACTCAATTAGTCCTAATTTTGTCGATCTAGTTTAATGCCTTTGTGGGAAATTTCAATATAGTCCTTTTGGCTAATTGCTGTCGGGAATTACAAATGTAGAAACTCGATATTATTCAATTGCCCCCGCAAATTCCAATGTCGTGCTAAACATCATAATGCTCATTCCTCGAGTGTTGCACGAATTTTTGTTCTCGCTCTTCGTTTTGGAAACTGGATATTGCTCAACTTGAGCAGCTTCAATTTATTAGGCCACGTTTTCATTTTCCATTTAGTCTATTCTCTCCTCATCGGACAATCACAGTTAAATATCAATTCGTGTAATTGGTGGCATAGGCATTAGTTTCCCCGATAAAGTATAAACTACTTCCTCGCGTTCCTAAAGTAATATTGACTATTGGCGTTTGCCAAGACAAAACTCGGTCCCCCGGATGAGTTTATCTGAGAATTATAGCTTTTCGGAGACAGCAAATCAGGTTCTTTTGCCTTTTGTCTAATAAAGCAAAAAGGAAATCGCCGACGTGTGGATGAACATCATGTGATCGAACATTTTTGTCGGTGCATCGTTCTATAAATACGTGTGCGCGAAAACATACCATATGAGAATTCGAAGAAGAGGCATAATAAACACACGCACACACGAGGAAGAGAGAGAGAGAGAGAGAGAGAGAGAGAATGGCGGCTGCGGAAGTAGATGAGAATTCGTTAGAGAGAATGCCGACGTGGGTGGTGGCTGGAGTGTGCTCCAGCATATTGGTCATCTCTATCATTGTTGAGATAATCATTCATTACGCCGGCCAGGTGGTTACTCTTGCTTCCTAAGGTCCGAGAGTACGGACCTCTCTTAAGTATAACTTGGGCATGTCAATCGCGATGCCGCCAATTCTTTAACTCAAGTTTCCTTGTCGACTGCAGTATTTGAAGAAGAAGAAATGGTGGCCGCTCGTTGGCGGCTTACGGAAGATCAAAGATGGTGACCTCTCTTTGGTTTTTTCCTTTGCTTTTTCTTTTTTGGACTACTCATAATACTAATGTGCATGCGCATGTATTCTCTCTTCTTCTTTATTTATTTATTTATTATTTTTTTTTTTTTTGGGTTTTTGGGGTACGACAACAATGGCAGAGTTGATGCTACTGGGTCTTGTATCGCTTCTCTTGACGGTGCTCCAAACTAGAATAGTGAAGATATGCATACCAGAGCGATTCAACAACATCATGCTTCCTTGCAAGAAGCCCAACTCTTCTTCTGCCACCGCCAATTTCAATACTAGTTCCTTCGCTTCCAGCGCAACACGAGGACGCCGCCTCCTCGCCATGGCTTACTATACTACAGATTACTGCAGTAAAAAAGTAACTTTACTCGAGCTGCTTCTTCTTCTTCTTTTTCTCTTAAAAATACAAAAGCAAGTCTAAGAGATTGATATACAAAATTATAAGAAACCGCAAACGAAAATTAAATAAGTTCAATAGTGTTTTGTGACGGATTTGTGACGGATTAAGAGTCGACCACATCATTTATTACACTAATTATCTATACAAGCCTTTGCACATCTCCAGTGTTTTCTTTTCTTTTCTTTTTTTACAGGGGAAGGTGGCATTGTTGTCTGTTGAAGCAGTCCATCAGCTGGACGTTTTCATCTTTGTGCTAGCTACATTTCACGTGGTCCTCTGTGTGCTCAAAGTACTACATATGGTGTGCTATGACATCCTTGTCACTTCAACTATATCTTTCTGTTACTTTATGTTACTTCAATTACGACATTCCAACAATACTGTCCCAAAAAAAAAAAAATGCATTGTACTGTACTAAAGTTTTGAAAAAAACATGAACATAGTTATATGTGATTGCACGTGTACATTGCTTGATATTCTGAACATTTTCAAGTGCTTCGAGAGTTTCTGTCAGCGAGTTTTCCAATTTTTTACAAAAATTCACGAGGGAAAAGTAAAACTCGTCCAAATTAGAAAAATCGGTAAAAAATTAGAGCTATCTCTTGGCTCAATTTCGTGATGTTATTTTCGTCCGCATGAACTTAGATAAGCCAATGGAAGAAGTTGGAGCTATATGATGAAGCAATCAGATATGCTGATGAACAGCGACTGCGAGAAAGTAATGTCCCCGAACTCATCCTCCTCAAGCAATGTGATAAAAGGGAGGAGACTTTGCTCGAAATTCTTGTACAGTTTCCAAAAGAATATTCTAATTTGATAGAGGTATTTCTATTCTGTTTATATCTGCAGGCCTCACAAAGATTCGGGAACTTCATAAAACCCCATTTTGCTCGTTCACACATCGGGTAAGTCATTGAGTCTCTTGAAGCTCCCCACGACTCCAAAACGAGAGAGTTTGGAGGATCTTGCGAAATTGAGCACATCTTTACTGACCTTAACTATATCGTGCAATCTTCTCAGTGTAATTTCATCAGATCTTACCAAACTTCGACGTTTTTTTTTTTTTTTTTTTTTTTTCGATTTTCTCTCTTTTGTATATTTTGACTATGCATCTCTGTTCACGAGCACAGCATGTTTAGATATACCTGAGTTAAGAGGCCCAACATTGTCTTGCATTTTTCTCTTCAGCTCGTGTCGACTCTGCATAAATCGTATACTTCTTTGACCATGGAAGAGTACATCGCTCTTCGTCTGAACTTGATCGCGGTACGTCCAGCACATTTTCTTATTGCTGAAATCTTTTAGTTTCGCTCCTCGTTGTGACATAATTTGCCTTTGACATGGTTAAATTATCTAGCATTTCTGTCGTGTCCACAGGCACGTGATCCGAAAGATCCAGGGAAAGATTTTCAGGAGTACATAATTCGGATTTTGGAAAAGGAATTTGAGAAAATGATTGGAATCAGGTAAACCGATACCCTTTATGCAAAGCTATTTAATTAGGCTATTTCAGTTTGCTAGGATGATATAACGAGTTGCGGCTTTTACACGCCCCACTCTGCTCGACACAGGATGTTATAGAAGATATAAATATACATCGATGTTTAGCTCTTCTTCAGGCATACTGATTTGCATTTTTACCGATATCGCAGCTGGGTCTCGGGGTTTCTCACAGTGATTTATATGCTCGTGAATGTAGCCGGTAAGCATGTATATGCATACCTATTCGGCATTCTAACAATTTCAAAATTTGTTACTCTCAAATTATGTCTCGAGTTTTGGCCCATGACAAGAAGACGATCCAATATATGATGCCCGAACAGACAGGAAACTTCTAAATACGTGGAATTTGATTCATAGTTTGAGTAGGTTTTTCTTTCCTTTTTGCCGGTGGCCAATCTCATGCAATGGCTGGAGAGAGCTGGGCGAGGGACGGCCTCGACCTATTAGGGTGAGGCTGACGCGGCCCTCACCCAAGTTTTGACGGGGTCGTGGACCTCACCCGCGTCAAGAAAGACAAGAAAACTCTCTTATTTTATTTTCCTCTGACAAGAAATACATCATTGTTCCAATCCATTTCTCGGTACATTTCCTGCAGGATGGAATGCGTACTTTTGGATATCTTTCATCCCATTTACAGTAAGAACTAATAAAAACTCGCCTTTAAAGTCATTATGTCTTGCAAATTCCAAATGAATCTCGATTGAAAAGAAAGAAAGAAAGAAAGAAAGAAAGAAGTTGAGTCTATTATTGTATCTAACTAGACATTCTCCTTAATTCTGCGCAGATTTTGCTCATAGTTGGCCTCATATTGGAGTTTATGATATCGCGACTCATAAAAAAGGTCGCCAAAAACCATACAAAAAACGAAAATGCATCTAGCGAAAATGGTGCAAAGGGGACGGTTCATAAAATTACAAACAATTATTGCTGCTTTCGTTTCGTCGGCAACCTGATTCACATCATGCTATTTCTGAACTCTCTGGAGCTTGCTTTCTTCTTCTTTATGTTGGTGAGCCTGAATAACTCAAGTTATCATCTACATTATCATTTACATGGCGAAAATTCCAAACATTGTGCTGTGGTATCTCTATGCAGATCCAATATGGTTTTCACTCCTGCATCGTGGGAAAAGTTGGCTTTGTTGTTTCAAGAATAGTATTGGGGTAAGACCTATTGCTGATGTAAATTATATCATTGTTCTATAATCTGAGTGCTGTACATGATCAATGACTGGGGCCTGACGATCAATTTGGCTTCTGCGGCATCCGTCACGCTCTCAGAGGGTGCTTGCAGATCTTGTGCATGTCCAGAATATTACCACTGTATGCAATTATGAAATCACAGGTGAGTTGAACTCACAACCTATTATGCACTCAAGATTTGGGTTCAAATCATGGAACTGAAGATGCCAGATTCTTTTTATTTGTCTCGATGAAATTCAGATGCATTTGGAGAAGCAGCTGGACAAACACAACAAAATACGTGAGATTAAGATTTTTTTGGAGGAGTACCTGTCTAACGAACATGTAAAAAAGTGTCTCGATGAACTCGATGAAATTAAGACGCAGTTGAAGGAGAAGCAGATGGACGAAGAGGAAGAGATGCAGATGCCGACCTGGATTTCAGAGTTGATCGATCATAGAAAGAACCAAAGAGAGCAGCAAAACTCACCGGAGGAGTCCACAAATACTGAACTGGCTGGACGGAGTGGAGCAGGGGATATCGAAGCATAGAATTGACAACCAAGCCTACACCGACGTTTTAAATAAATGAGATCATGGATTGATTTGTCCATGGAATCACGAGTTAATTCTTCTGTCTCTAGGCAAATACTATTATCAGGACGAAATGTAACTATCACAGGTTGCATAGCTATCTTAGGCAAATGCAAGTAAATAAGGAACTCTCACTCCATATAATTCTCTAGTTACAGCAGGCAAAAGAACTGAAGCTACACAATAAGAAAGGTCAGGTATTTTCCAAGTGTATGGACAGCTGAAGTTGGAGGGGAAAAACACTTCAGATTTGTTCCAGTAGTTGCCATGCTCGATCAATTTCAACAGGAAGACCCACCTATCTTTCTTGGCAATATTGCATTTTCTACTCAATAGGAAATGTATAGATGTCACTTTCCAGAATGAAAGAGACAGGCAAAAGGGACCAGTTATGAGACTAAACGATGATCCAGCGTCTCAAATTGGTCAATCCAACACTGTAAATACCTTCATTCATGCCCATTAAAAAGGTAAATAAGACCATGATGACACAGAAACAATCATATTTAGGAGGCAATGTTTCAGAATTGTCGCCTAAAAAGGTAAATAAGACCAATGACTGGATTGCTGAAGATTCATTAGATCTTACATGATCTTTCTCCACTTCTGCAGTTAAACTAAAACATTGTGAGAAATGTTCCAGACTGGAAGCAGCCATCAAACACCAACATGCTTAAATAAGAGACATAGACGCATTCCCACAGCCAAAATCAAAACACATATAGCCTATCAAGAGACAATGGAGCCTCAGCAGGACCTATAATGATTTTGTACGTCTGATTTTTTTATTTTTTATTTATAATATACATTCATGCTATCGCGACCTCCCTTTTCGACACCCACATACGCGCGGGTGCGTGCGGAGGCTAATTGCTCAACTAAGTATTGGGCTTAGCCCGGGCTCTCCCAAGCCCACCAATTCATGACTTATAGTTAGAATTTTTAACATACAAGTCAATTTCAAATAGGAATCACTACTAATCATATTGAGGTGGGTCGATTAGAAACCTGAGTAAAATATCGAGAAAAATACTCACTTCTGCACAATTAGAGAGATTAGAATTGAGGACTAGATTAAAATAATTAATCACTAATACCCTTCCGGTATCTAATTTTTGTTTAAACATCAAATAAAACATTTTTAGATGGCATTTTATATCAATTAGAATTTTAGGATTCAATTCCTAAATAGATTAAGAAAATAAAAATCCATGCATCATAAAGACGTGATTGGAATAAGTCAATATTTACTCCCAGGAACTTAAAAAGGATTTTTTTTTTTTTGGATTTTCTGTTGGGTATTTTTACACATTTTAAAAAATTCAAAAGACTATTTCTAAGTTTTCTGATATTTTTGGAATGAAAAATATTTTTGATTTTTATTATTAAAATGTTTTTTAACTTAAAAATAATAATATTATATTATAAAAACAACCGGGTCAGAACCCTGACCCGACCCAGGTTGGCTTTGCTAGGCCGCGCGTCTTCCCCCATTTTAAACTATTCTATCCCTCTCTCTCTCTCTCTCTCTTTTGTATTTTCTCTGTTTTTGTCTTTTTCCTCACTTCTCTCTTCTTTCCCACTATTTCCCATCTTTTTTATAATAAAAAAAATAATAATCTTTTTATCCTTTTATTTATTTATTATTTATTATTTTTCTACTTTTTCTTTTTCCTTATGCAACCCGAGCGCCTCCCCTTCCTCGACTCCCTCTCGACCTCTCGCCGGCCTCTGTTTTTTCACGATTTGGTCGGCCGAGACGGACGGCGGCGCCGCTTGTCGCCTCGACTTAGCCGTGTACCCTTGTCGGCGTCGCTTCAGCCAACTCAGACGGAGGTTTCCCAGCACCACCGCTCCTGGCCTCGACGTTTAAACTTATCTCTCCTGGGGCCAGCCACGGCAGCGACAGCTCTCGTCAACCCCAACGTTGCCGGTCGAGAGGCCAACCAACACCCAGAACGGACTATTCCCGAGAGAAAGAAAACGCAACACGCTCGGGCATTCTGTCGAGCACCTAAGACGCAAAGGCAAAAGGAGGAAGGAACCGGCCCGGCCGATCCGAGCTCGCGCCGGAATTCGTGGCAGTGGACGAGTAACATCTAAAAATTGCAGCCTATACACACGAACAGGGTCGGGAGATTCGCGCGAACCGGGCAACGGCAGCCCAATCAGGCGAGCCCGGATAGGGCGCAAAAAGAAAAGAAAATGAAAGGGAAAACAGGGACGGGTCGGCTAGGGGGTCCCTACCGGGCTTGCAGCGTCGGACGGTGGACGAGCTCGATAGATCGGGCAACGTCCGTCCGCCTCGCTCGTCTCCGAGCCGAGATCCTCGGTT
Organism: Eucalyptus decipiens; assembly: GCA_014182575.1. NCBI lineage: Eukaryota > Viridiplantae > Streptophyta > Magnoliopsida > Myrtales > Myrtaceae > Eucalyptus > Eucalyptus decipiens. The sequence continues at coordinate 7,678,409 of CM024609.1, read as the reverse complement.
TACCGACCCCCAAAATCGGAAAAATCGAAAGCCGGTGAAGACTCGAGATCGGAACCTACCGAGGCTCGGCGAGAGGGAAGAGGGGGGAACGTCCGCAGACTATCGACTTCAGCGAAGGCATGGTGTTCGTCGGGGGTTCAGTCGCTCTCTGCTTTCTTCCTCTCCCCAGAACATCTGAAAAGTGACATCTCTACATAAAAAGTGACATCTGAAAATAATTCATCATAAGAAGGATGATGAAGGTCAACACATTTTGTTCCAAATGTTTATTAACAGTAGCAGATCTTGGTGAGCAAAAATTCCTTCATGAAGCTCTCATGTCATATTTCAATTTATGTCTTGACAAGTTTTTTTATACTTTTGCAGGATGGCATGCGTACTTTTGGATATCTTTTATTCCGTTGACTGTAAGTAGTGATAAATTACGGGTGATTATGTTTGCTGGCCCTTGAAGATATGGCATTTTGCTCATTCTGGAATTCATTCCAAAGACTGAGTGTCCCTAAGAAACATTTCAATCTAAATAACAAGACGTGTCATATTATAAATTTCTGAAAAGATATGTTTGTTTCCCTAATGGAAATAAAAAGACTCCACATCTAACTAGGTTTCTCGCTTCTGCACAGCTTTTGCTCATTGCTGGCACATACTGGATCGTATGATAACATGACTTGCAGAAGAGGTCGCCCAAAAAAAGAGCGAAAAGGAGGTTGTCAAATTTCGAAGGGGTTATTTCTGGTTCCGTAGGCATCAATTCGTCCTCCACTTGATTCACATCGTGCTATTTCAGAACTCCCTAGAGCTTATATTCTTCTTTTTTGTATTGGTGAGCCTCAATATGCCTCAGATTATCATCGTTGGTATTAAGCTAAGTCTTGCCAAACTGGGGCAATTCCAACTAGGGTGTGTTTGTTTTGCGAAAAATAATTTCCGGGAAAATGTTTTCCTCATTTTCTATCGTTTGGTTCATTTATGAAAATGAGTCAACGAAAAATGTTTTCCTAGTCAACGGAAAATGTTTCCTTCCAAAGCTTAAATTCGGGAAAACCATTTCCCTTTGGAAAATACCGGAAAACGTTTTCCAAAATATTTTAAGGTCCTTACTTGATGAAAAATTTATTATTAAAAAGAATTTCTAATTAAAATTTTTGAATTTGTTATTATTATATATTTTCTTTTCTTTCTTCTTTTTTTTTTTCTTATTTTCTCTTTTCTTTTTTTGCCTATGAACATAAACCTAACTCCTCCTCCCCCTCTCTCTTCTCCTTCACCCCCTCCTTTTTGTCACCGTGGCCTCCTCCAACCCTAGCCCCTCTTGCACTCCTGTTGGCTTCGCTCCCTCCTCTTCCTCTTCGTCGGCGTATTCTACACCTTTAATCATTTTTCAAATGCAATCCAAACACCAGAAAATATTTTCAGTCACGTATTACCAAACAAAGGAAAACTAACCGTTTTCCTGAAAAATGGTTTCCTAGAAAATATTTTCCAAAAACATTACGTTTTCCGTGAAACAAACACACCTATATTGCTTTATCGTATCTCTATGCAGTTCCAATATGATTTTCACTCCTGCATCATGGGAAGGGCTGGTTTTGCTGTCTCAAGAATAGTAATCGGGTAAGCTACTGATTGCTCATATCCTTATCTTTCGATTATCCCTATGTGCCATATTAGATCGATTATACGAACGCCTATGTCAATCAAATTGACTTTCGTAGCATGTTTTGCACAGAGCCTTTGTCCAGTTCATGTGCATCTACAGAACGCTACCCCTATACGCAATTATGAAGTCGCAGGTATCACAAACCTATGACATGCTTATGAGTTGTGATAAGCCAGAGTTTAAATTTGTATAATAATGATCAGAATCGATATGCAAACCCTTTTTTCGGTTCAGTGTCGAGATATTCATTCGGGCAAGAACCACTCAGGCGAAGAGGAAGACATGTGGATTGTGACCCAGATTTGGAACTGGTATGATAGAAGGAAATCAAAGAGGGTGGCCACAAATGAATGCGCCGAAAATGGTTCCAGACATAGGTCTGCAGGAACAACCGAGCAGATGAAAGGTGGTGAAGTGGAATTAGAGACCAAAGCAGACATCGAAGCGCCAGAAATCCGAGAATGTACATCAGAGGCGAAAAACAATTGAGAGCTGAAATGAATTTAGTCCAAACAGGTTTCCGTCTATTTTTTCCGTTGGCATTACGCTACATGTACACATGACGAGAGCAAGTCTCTTCGGACAATCATCCTTTTTTATCTCAATTGATACTGCTTAACTATTTTGGTCATCATCTTTGAGGCTACTCTGATTTGGACGATTTGATTGATGACAGTGGAGGTAAAAATGTGATTTCTCACAAAAAAAAGAAAAGGATTTAAACAGAAAAAAAAAAAAAAAACAATTACGTTAATTTAACAACAATAGTCAATTTTCTTTTTGTCCCACTCCTCTCTTCTATGTACATATGTGTGCGATGCTCACGGGGATCAAATCCTAAACCTAGTATTCTCCGGCCCCACCCTTGCAATCCCTTTACCAGCAGAGCCGCATGCCTATTGGCCGGTAGCCAATTTGCATGCTTTGGGTTGCTAGAGGATCAACCACAACAAGTATAGTTTCGCTAGAGATCAAAGTGTTTCCTTTCATAATGATACTACGGTTTCACTTTCTTATCTATTTATGTACACCACATCAACTATTTTCACATTGATGTACATTTGATGCATACACGTAGACATAGCAATCATGAAAACTTTTATAAAAATCAAACTTCAAAATACAAGCAAAACTACCAAAGATAAGATATACACGTAATAATATATAGTTGCATATATTCAAGTATCCAACAGTAAAACTTTGTCCGAAAAGTACAAAAAAAAAAGTTGTTGACCCCCTAAATTTTGGTTATCATAATTTAATTATTTACCGCATGAGAAAATTATGAGTTGACCTTGATCATAAATAAAATATCATGAAAATGGTTCGCATTTTCATTTAATAATTATAGGTCCACATAAATTGCATTTAAGTCGGTCGAGTTATAAATTGCCTTGGATTTAGCCTTGAGTGCTGCAAAAAGGGGAGCCCCAAACTTAATTGATATTCCAGGACTTAGCCCACATGAAGTAGGAATTCGGTCAAGGCCATAATCCCTATAGTGGCCGAAAATCCCCATGTGTTATGGGTGCTCCAAACTAGGAAGTTTATCCTTTGGTCAATTTGGGAAGAAATAAGGTTATATATCATAAAAATTTTGGTCACATGTGAATAAAAGAGTGGGATATCTTAATTTCCTACCATGAATGGATTAATATATTCTTGCGATCTAAATTACGAAAGTATGATTCCGAGAAAGCCTCAGTCTCATGCCTATATTAGCGCTCTTTCTCCCAAATGGCAAGACACAGGACATATGATATCGTTTTTTCCCGATTGACAAAATATCTTTTACCAATATTGGATCTCAGTTTCACTAGAAGGAGATGGGTTTTGCGGTGATTCTAAGTAGGAGTCTCGATCATTCTTATTAACACCGTAAATTTACCACCTATTAGGAAATCACCAAACCTTTTTGTGTTATTACCAATTTTTCTCCGATTAAGTGGACAATTGGTTTTGGTCTATCTATTCTCATTTGAGTTTTTTACCAATAGGTTTATTATTTGCTTTTGTAAAAATTTTACAAACTTTACTATTAAGATGTCACTTTTAGCTTGCTTACTAACCCTAACCCTTTTTTAGGATTAAGTTGCTAAATAGTCTTGCGTTACCAATTCTTATTTGGGCTTTTGTTTTTTGGTTTGTAGCTCTTATTGGAGTTAGTTACCAACATTTTACTCTCTTTTTTTCCCAACTTATATTCTTAGTTTTGACAAAAAAATAATGAAAAATAATATTTATCTTTTACCGCCTTTTATATACTTTTCTTAACAATGATTAAAATTGGCAAGTATTATGTGAAATTATCAACCTTTAATTTGAGAAGAAATTGTTAAATTAGTCTTAAATCCTATTGCACTACTGTTAATCTAATCCTAAATCTCTACACAAGATTCAAATATAGTCGTTTTGGTTAATTTTTTCCAGAAATCATTGATGTCATGTTATGTAGAACAGCTAGTGATGATCGGAATGCCACATTAGCAATTTCTAGGAAACAATTACCCGAAAGACTACGTTGGATTTTTGCATAATAATTTAAAATTATATTGGCAAAATTGAATAGTTTTGGACTAAATTCATTCATACATTTGAGTAATTTTTCCAAGTGATTTACAAATTTTTTTTCCTGGTCGAATAAATCAACGGAAAAATCAGTAAATTAGAAAGAAACAAAAAAAAAAAAAAAAACGAAACTGAACTAAATATGTGGTAACCCCAAACTTATTGATAGCTTAATTTGAGAAAATTGGTAAATCACTTAAAATTAGATTAGTAATTTCGTATGAGAGTATTAAAATTTAAGGTGCAATTAAGAAAGGCAAACAAGAGTCAGTAAGCGATAAGAAAAGTTGGTAAAAGAAGAAACTTGGTAATACAAAAAATAAATTTGATAAGTAATTCAATTTAGAGTCGGTATCTAAATTAAGTTGGTAACTTAATCACAGAAAACTTAATAAGTCACTCTAAATGATGTTGGTTATATCTAAAAATAGTCAGTAAATTTAAGGTCTTGTGAAGAATTGCTAATAAAAGTTTGTAAACGACAAGAAAGTTGGCAAAGCAAATGAAAAACAAATTACTGTCAACAAGTAACTCAATGAGACTTGATAACTGCATCCTATATGGTAATTTTGGAGAAAAGTTGGTGAGAGTTCGTAAATGTACGGGGTTAAAAACAAACGCATATAAGGCTTGTTGACCCTAAAAAAAGTTGGTAAATTAAAATAAAAATAAAAATTTAAACGTCGGGGTTAGTACCTTAAATGAAGTTTATAACCCAAAAATAGTTAATAATTTAAATTTAAAAAAATTGGTGAATCACTTCAGTTTATGTCGGTAATTTCAACTATGCAAATAGAGATAGGTAAGTCGATTTAAAGATTGTTAATGTGCAAACTATAAAAATTTTGATAATTTTGTTAACTTGGAAAATAAAGTCACCATTTACTCAATACTAGAAAAAGTCCGTATTATGGCCAGAACAATAAAAGTGGGCGACTTAAGTGCATATTACACAGCATTTTAGTGATAGTCATAATGTTTACAACGAATAGTGCTGAGATTCCGTCTTCTGGTCCATTTTCAGTCTCGATCACTCAATCCTAGCGGCAAAGCAGGGCGTACTAGAAGGCGAACCAGGGCACGTCTCAATCACGGACCAAGCTGCGTCTCGGTCGCAAACCAGCCCCTGTTTAGTCGTCGCTCAGTACTGCGACAGCCGTCATTTGAAGGAAGTTTTCGAATCTTAATTCCCTTTTTCCTCTCAAATTCTTAATTCCCTCCGGCTTTTCTATCTTCTGGCTCGCATGTACTGCCCAGTGTGCCCAGAATTCTCTTGTAGTTTGCTCAAGAATTCTGTGCGAGAGGTTGCTGTCTGTGCCATGAGTTCTCTGCTATGCGTGTGCGCTTGCTCTGCCTCCGGAGCTCGTCCTCTCTGCTTTTGCTCTTTTATTTTCGTTAGCCTCGTGTGACCGAGGATATCTCATTCCGTTGGCCGATTGTCATCTCTCCTTTGTATCTCCGAACTGCACCGCTTTCTTCTCTTTCTCTCTATCTCTGCCTCTTTCTACACCAAGGCTCTACTTCTCTCCTCTGTTCAGTGCCCATGCCCTGCTATCTCTTTACTTCTCGCAACCTTCTGCTCTTTCTTTGTTTTCTTTTTCTTCTAGTATACTCTTCGGCTTTCTCTGTTCTTGCCAGCACCGACTGAACGTTCCCCCTCTCTTATTATCTCCCTCAGTTTTTCTTTCACGATTGTATTGCAGGAAGTGGCCTTAACTGGGGCCATTTCGATCAACAAGGAGGGAATGGTAAGGATGAGTTCGGAGAGACGGAGAAGGAGGTCGGGCTTGTGGGATCGACCTAAAGTGACCGAATGGGCTTAGGCTTCGCCTGGATGTTAGGCCATTATCCAAAACCTTCATAAAAACTCTTGTTTAAATTCATGAAAAACTCCTGGTCAGGTCACTTAATAGAAAGATGTGCCTAATGTCTAAATGCCGAAAATGCAATGAAGAATGTGAATGCAAGATTATGCCATGTCTATTTATATATATACATATATATTTATAGTCAAATTATATCATATCCACAAATTCAATTCCTAATTTTCTTACGAAATGCAACAATAGTTTACTAGCAAAAATTTAGCTGTCAACACATAATATAGCACATTAACGTGATGAAAAGTTTTTGGATGATTTGGGTGTTTATGATAGAGGTGTGCCACAGGAACCGCATGAACCGGAACAGGCCGGACCGCACCGAACTAGCCAATTTTGGGTGGTTCCCACGATCAAACCGGTTCCCGGTTCCTAATCTAGGAACCGATGGCCGGTTGGTCCGATTCCCGATTCCAAGGTGGGAACTAGACCGAACCGACCTAACTGAACCAAACCAAATTTTTTTATATATAACTTATATACATAGAAGTAATAAAATATATAAATATGATAATTGGAGGTAGCAACCTCTTATGTGGCCAAGAGACCATTAAAACCCTTTTTTACTATTTTATTTATAGAAAAAATATCCTTGTTAGTTTCATCTTCTACTCAATGTGGGACTAAGCCTCCAAGAGTCCCACATCGACTAAACATTCAAAGAGCAGAAGAGAGATTGTCTATAAAATCTAAGTCAAGCCCAACCTTTAGCCAAATTGATCATGGCCTTCATGGCTAAAGTTAAGTGTGAAATACATGAAGTGTGAATCACACAAGTGAAGTTTTGAATATTTTGCACGTGGAAACATGTGTAATTAGTTTTCTTGAATTGCTTGAGAACCGAATTAGATTAATCGATTTGGAGTGGAGCGCAGTCACTCTTTAGTGCAAAAAAGTAAATCGGATTGAACCGGGAACCAATCACCCCTAGTTTATGAGCCTATGGATTCGACCCCTAGTTTATGAGTTTATGGATTCAAATGAGATCCAGGTGATTCTACGGTCGAGATTGACTAGGTTCATGTGCACTCCATTTACGCAAGCATCGCTCCAACGTGACTGACAAACCAAAAGAAGAATAAATCACTCATGAGTCATGTGCAAGAATGGGGCCCACATGATTCAACAGCTGACTAGGCTTAGGTGCAGTCAACTTATGCAAGCATCGCTCCACCGTGACCCACAAATTGAAAGAAGAATAAAGCACTCATGAGTCATGCAAGTTAAGAACATCTCCTGGGGTTTTGTAAACAAACGACATAAAAGAGGAACATTATGTACGGCCCAAGTTGGAAAAGAAATGGGGAAAAAAGTTGGGAAAAAAAGGGAAAAATATGGAAATTACACCTCTTCTTTTACCCATTGACCTCTTATATACATCCACACTAAAATATACTAAACACCTAGCTGAGTTTTACCTTCAAAGACCACTTTGTACTTCCAAGTCAATTTTTCTTGTGTTCCTATTTACAAAAATGTCACTTTCTCCACACCAAAAAAAAAAAAAAAAAAAATCCAAGCTCAAATCCTATATACTCACACTCATCCAAAATATTCAAAACCAACTAAAACCCAAACCACCCAAATCCTTAGAATATGCTTAAATGAGTTTGCAAGGAAGGGAAATTTAGTATTTCTAATTAAGGGTTTTGCTTAAATGTGTGTGAATGGTATTTGCCTAAATAGAGGTTGTAAGCAATCATTGGATATATAGTAAGATATGTTTTTGGTATTTTCCCCAGAAGAAAAGGACCTGGTCTAATTTCCATGTAATTCCCTCCTTACAAAATTGAACAACAAAATGATACACTAATTTGTAGAAGAAGTGTCGCAACAAACTTTGATTAGCTACTCGAACAAGTGAGTAACGTTTAAATATTCAATAAAGACATGTTACATTGTTCCGAACTCCGTTTAAAAAGTTAGTTTTAAATTTCTAGTATTAATAAAAAAGAAGAGACAACACCAACATTTAGGCCATTTGGTTTTTTCTCTGTTACTGTTCACATTCCCCTCTAATGGTGCGATTTCCGTCCTGTTCACGACGGCGGTATTTTGCTCCCCCCGGCCGCCTCAGCCCTCTGTTTGGTGCGAAATTTGGAAATTTGCTTCCTCTGGTAAGCCTCTTTCTCACTGAACGGTTTCTTCCATCTTCTTCTTATTCGTGAGATCGAAGCTAACATTTTTCTCCATGAATCGCCCTATTGTTGCTCTGCTCGATTCTGGTGATGCAGCTCTGGGGTTCCTCGAATGGAAAGTTGGTCTTCTCAACACCCTCTTTCTTCCCGCTCTAGCCCCCCTTGCTTCGGACCCTTATCGAACTACCCTACCTCCTCACGAGTTGCTGCTGCTACATTCTGCTTGGGATCTCTCGTGCATCTTGCTGTTGTTGCTCTGGGGTTCTAATGGGGGTAGCTTAAACTCCTCAACACCCGCCTTCAGCTCGGTTAGCCTCTTACATGTTACGATTTTAAATGGCTATACTATAGAGGGTTTTCAGGTGGTAGTTGGACTGCTGTTGGTGTATTTATGGCTACTCCATCTTCTATGGTTGGGGAGCCAAGTTATGTGGCCGAGTTGAGTGCTGGAGCTAAGAAGGTTCTTAGCCCTCTCTCTCGAAACAAAGAGGCCTATCCATCCTTGCTCATGGTCAAGACCCCTACAGTAGCAGAGATGGTGGATCGTGATTTTCCCAAGGCTTCGGCCCGTGTAAGACGTTCGAGAGGACGTAGTAGAGTGAGATCGGCTTCCAAGTAGCCCTAGGCCTTGCAAAAGCAATCGGGGAACTCGAAGGACCCTAATGCCTGGTCGTGGGCAAATGTCGCTAGGCTTGCAGCTAAGGGGTATGACCTCACCTTTGCTCATCCTTCATATGAGGATGATATCCCAGTGGTGAATCTTCCTGAAGACGTGTTGGATGCGGTGGATCCCAAATGGCATGAATGCCTTGTTGGGTATTATGTAGGGAGGCGGCTACCTTTCCAGCTCACGGAGCGTTCACTCAAGCATAGTTGGGGACTTAAACTAGTTGAGGTCTTTGCGGATGATCAGGGATTCTTTTTCTTCCATATCCCTGACCCCTTTTTCCGAAGAAAGATTTTGGAAGAGGAACCTATAACGGTTGCAAGGGTTCCACTCATCTTGCAAAAATGGAAGCCTCTTCTAGAGTTGAAGAGGGAAAAACAAACTAAGGTGTCGGTGTGGATTCGTTTGAAGAACCTTCCTCTCGACCTTCGGACGGCCCTGGCAATTAGTGCCATTATGAGCACTATTGGCAAGCCTTTGTATGTGGATCAACGTACGGAGCAAACGCAAATGATTTCCTTCGCAAGGGTTTGCGTCGAGCTCCAATTCAATCAGTCGGAGGTGTCTTCGGTCAAGGTGAGAGTGAATGGAGTGGTTCGATCAATCGCTATTGAGTATGAATGGAAACCAGCAGTATGCTTGAAGTGTGGCTCGTTTGGACACACATGTGTAGTCTCCTCAGCTGGTCCGAAGTCGGTGCAGGGCCAGCAGCAAGCTCGGGCCATTCTCACCCCATCTGATTTGAGGTGGAAATAGGTTAGGGGAAAGAAGAAGAAATCCCCCCCCTCCTAAGGGGATGGTCTTGGCCCATCTAGTCAGTTTCGGTGAGAAGGGGCGCTCCTTCAAGTAAAAAGCTGTAGTCATGAAGAGTATGCCCTCAACCTCAACCCGCAGGGCCTACAGTGGGCTCCAGATCCTCACCAAGGTGGATGCTGCTGGTTTTATTGCGGAGGAAGATCCCATCAGTCCTCTTGATGCCTCGGTAGCAGACTTAGTCAACCCTGGCAAGGAGTCAAACGATTCGGCCAACCGACTCGGTAGCTCAAATGATGATCTTTTGTCTCCTTGTCCATCGCTGAAAGTTCCTTCACCTAGGAGAAGCGAGGAGACTATCCTAGACAAGTTCTTGGCTCTTTCCCCAGCCCTACCTCCTCCCTCGGCTTGTGCGGCTCCTCCTTCAAGCCGGCGTAAGCCTCCAAAAAGGAGGTAACCTTTCTTTCCTCCTCTTCTTTTACATATGTACATAGATTGCTAGAATATTAGAGGCCTTGTTGGCCCTTCTAGGTAGGCAGAGGTCCGTAACCTTGTTTTATCGAACCACTTGTTCTGTATTGGTTTGTTGGAAATGAAGGTGCCACAGAATCTCTTCAATTCCATTTCAGGGGGAGTGATCAAGGATTGATGTTAGCTTGCAAACTATGAATTCTCCCCAAGGAGAAAATTTTGGGTTGGTTGAGATTCTTTAAGGGTTAAGTTCAAAGCCTTCTCTATTACTAAGCAGGCGGTTCATGGAAACTTTGAGTGTTTGGATTCTGGGGTGGCTTGCTGTATCTCTTTCGTTTATGGTGATCACTCCTTTTCACTTCAAAGACCTCTATGGGAGGACATCATCTTCAGAAGCATTCATCTTCAAGACTCTCCCTGGCTTGTCTTGGGGGATTTTAATGCTATTAAGGATCCGACGGACCGTATCAGTGGCTCTAAAGAATTGCATCCCTTGCTTTGATGAGTTTAGGCAGTGCTTGGAGCAGGCTGAGCTGGAAGATCTGAGGTTTGTTGGTTTTAGATACACTTGGACTACGTCCTCGGGGCCTTCTAGGTAGGTAAGGAAGATCAACAGGGTTCTGGTGAACGCTAAGTAGAGTCTGGATTTCTCTTACTTGGAAGCCTTCAACCTAGCACCAAGAATCTCAAATCACTCACCTATGGTGGTTAAGGTGCTTAGCTCAACTCTTCGGAGGAAGCCCTTTAAGTTCTTCGACTTTTTGATGAAACACTCGGATTTCAACGTGATTGTTTTGCAAGTTTGGGATGCTCCGAGGGTTGGAGTCCCTATGTATAGGCTTGTTTGTAAGCTTAAGGCTCTTAAATGCCGGCTCAAGCAGCTCAACAGAGATTCTTTTTCTACTATCTCCGCAAGAACTCTTGGTGCGAGGAAAGCCTTGGAGACCACTCAGGCAGGCTTGCAACAGAATCCCTTTTCTGTTGACCTTGCTGAGGTGGAAAAGGATCAAAGGCGTATCTTTGTAGAGTTATGGTCCTTGGAGGAGTCACTTTTCAGGTAGAAGTCCAGGGTCAGATGGTTCGTGGAGGGAGACCGCCACACTAAGTTCTTCTCCCAGTATGTAAATAAAAGACATTTGAGAAACAGAATCCTATCTGTCCTTGATTTTTCGGGGAACCAGGTGACTGAGCCACAATTGGTGCAGCGTTGCTTTATGGAGTTTTTTTGAAGACCTACTAGAGCCGCAAGGGGAGCTGGTCAGGCCTTCGCTTGAGGAATTGAGGGAGGTCATTCAGCATCCACTCTCGAATGATTAGGCTGCACTCCTCGCTAGGCTGGTCACAAAGTTGAAGGTCCGGGACACTCTTCTCTTGGCCCAGGGGAAAGGCACCTAGACCGGACAGCTTCACACCTGAGTTCTTCAAGGAAAACTGGGAGACAATTGGTCCCTTAGTCACGGCTGCAATGATGGATTTCTTCACTTCCGGAAAACTCTTAAGGAAGATTAACAATACCATATTGGTGATGGTTCCTAAAGTACTGAACGGCACTTCTGTGGAGGATTATAGGCTTATCGCATGTTGTAACACTATCTACAAGTGTATTACAAAGGTGCTAGCTAATTGGATGGCCTTAGCTTTGAAGACCACGATCAGCCCTTATTAGAGCACTTTTGTGAAGGGCAGGTGGATCAAGAATAACATATTGCTGGCCTAAATGTGCGATAAATGTGGATTTTAGGAAAGCCTATGATACTGTGGATTGGGACTTCCTCGAAGGAGTGTTGCTGGCCTTTGGGTTCCTTTAGTCTGTGACTCGGCTTCTTATGACCTGTGTTTGCACACCCAAATTTTCAATTGCTTTGAATGGAGAGCTCCACGTGTTCTTTGTGAGCGACTATGGTCTCTGCCAAGGTGATCCCATCTCTCCCTACCTTTTCAGTCTGGTTATGGAGGTGCTTTCAGGGATCATTTTAAGGTACTCTTCGAGACCTGATTTCAAGTTCTTTTGGAGGTGTAAGGCGACTAGGCTCTCACATCTCTTTTTTGTGAGGTTGACCTCCCTACAGCGGCTCTCCTCAAGGAAAGTCTTCAAATATTTTCCTCTTGGAGTGGCCTTTATTCAAACCCGTGCAAGAGCGAAATTTTCTTAGGCCGTGGTGCACCTTCCTTCAGGAACTGTATTCTCTGCGAGCTTGGCTTCCAAGAAGGGAACTTGCCGGTTCGCTACTTGGGGATTCCTATTATTATTTCGAGGATTAGCAAAGTAGATTGACGTGCCCTTGTCAACCATATCACTGCAAGGGTTCAGTCTTGGACTCACCGCTTCCTCTCTCTTGCTGGACGGCTTCATCTTATTAGGTCAGTTCTTCATGCTATACAAGCCTACTGGGCTAGTGTATTTGTTTTACCTATAGTTGTGTTGGACCAGATAGAAAAATATCCTTAGAGAATTCCTATGGAAATGTCCGGATTTGGGCAGGGCCGATGCTAAGGTAGCTTGGGATGAAGTTTGCCTTCCAAAAAAGGAAGGAGGGCTAGGTATTAGAAGACTCCGAGATTGCAATAAAGCCGCCATGCTGAAGCATATCTGGCTCTTGTTCTCAAACAATGAAGCGCTGTGGTGTAGGTAGATTCATTTCACTTTCTTAAAAAACAAGTGGGTCGTTAGGAAGCCAACCTTTGGATCCTGGGCCTGGAAGAGTCTGTTGAACCTAAGGAGTAATTTCCAGACGGCCTTCTGCTGGAAAATTAGTGATGGCCAAGCAACCTCTCTGTGGTTTGATAATTAGCACCCTAGGGGGCCCCTAAATTTGTTCTTTTCAGACTCGCTTATTTACAACTTAGGGCTTTCTAGACAGGCTTATGTGGCTGACCTCTTCTCAAGCATTGGGTAGGCTCTCAAGACGGTGCTTGAATCGTGGGGTCATCCCCTTCCAGTCCTTATGGGCAACCCAGATCATTGCTGCTGGCGAGAAAGCCCTACGGGTCGGTTCATGGTTGCAACGGCGTGGAACTCCATTAGGAAGAAGAGAACCCGGGTCCATTGGCATGCCTTCGTGTGGAACAACGCCATAGTGCCTTGCTATCAGCTTAATCTTTGGCTTATTGCCAAGTGCAGACTCCCAACTCAGACTCTCCTTCTGTCTTATGGTATAATTGGAAGTGTTGCCTATGCGTTTTGCAAAAGTATGCCTGACTCTATTGATCACGTATTTTTTGGTTGCCATGTCAAGGCTAGTGTTGCTTTTTTTTTTTGGGCTTCCATATATAATTTGCCTTGGTGCAATAGGACTTAGAGGGAGAAACTCCATTGGGCCGCTACTTTTTTTATGGTTAAAGATTTCCATAAGTGCATTGCCCGTTTTTCCTTTGGCACTCTTTGTCATATCATTTGGGAAAATAGGAATAGCATCATCTTCAGAGACCAACCTCTTACGGTCTCGGCCATGAAGAACCATCTCTTCAAAGTGGTCTGAGACAAGGTTATCACCTTTAGGAACGTTGAAAATAATTTTAGAAACAGAAGGTTGCAGAGATGTTGGGGCCTAGACCCAATTATTTTCTCAAGGGACCCATAGGTTGGTTGGCATCTGCTGCTTGGAACCAGGGTTGTCCTTCCTCCTCGTCTGAGACTTGCTTGGTAGCCAGTTGTCCGTGCCTTGCTTCTCTTTTGGTGTTTGTGTTGTAGTGTGTGTGCCGCGATGTGTTGGCTTTTACATGTCGGCACCCTTCCACTCCTTATGATCCTTCATTTGGAGTGTAAGTTTATGGTGACGAGATCTTTTGTATAATTAGCCTTTCCTCGATATATTTTATTACATTTTACCAAAAAAAAAAAAAATAGTTCTGCAATTCTTGGTCAATGTTCAATTTGGTCATAAATTTAATTTTGGTCAAATAAATCCTTGTGCTCTTTGATTCGAATCAATTTTTTTATATGGTTTTGCAAACGAGGAGTTATTCCTTATATAATATTTTATGACTAATTTGATTAAACAATACTAGTCCACTCTTTAGCAAATATATAATCTTGTTAGATAACATGGATTTTCGATTCTTCAAATCATTATACTATTATGAATGCGTGCAAACTACCCTATCCATGTGTATTAATTATATAGCATCACATGAGACTCCACCTATAAATTGGTGAGCACAGTTCTTAGATTATTCCAAGTGAGAAACACTTGGGTTTGGATATGATTCTGTGGTATCTTTACAAATGTAACTATCAAGCCAATTTGTCAGGTGTTGAATGATTTTGTTCATTCTCAACTTGAATATTTATTTGGCATTTTGTAGAATTATTGAATTCTCTGACTAAGTTGATCTATCTTGGATTGATGTAAAATCACTGGATATATAAATAGAGTAACCTATATATAATTATAAATTTGAACCATTTATTAGTCAATTTTTTAATACTTGATAGGGTGAGGAGACGCAATTAGCATGATTACCTCCTTTGTATGGACGTAATCCATACATAATTACAAATTTGGATTATATGGGATTCTCAATTTTAAGTTTTTTTTTTTTAAAACTAGCTTTATTAAATATGAAGGATAACCTACTTATCATATACAAGCACACTAATTTGACTTGCTAGATAATATCATATTTATCAATAATATCAAGTGTCTTGTAAGATGTGGTATCACCAAACATTTCACTAAACTAATTGGGGATACATAAGTTTCATAGATGGATGTTTCAATAGAATTAAGATAGTACCAATTTGACAATAAAAAATTAACTCGACACAAAGCAATAAGCATCATTCATGCATGAGATACTTTTCTTCTACCATTCAATGTATGAGATACCTTAGTTGTATTTGTTAGTTGAATAATTGATTCACAATTCCTTTACCTTTTTGGCTTTTGGAATAAATACTCTCTACAAGCAAGGGATCATTTCAATATGAACATTCATAGGATTATTACTCAATTAGTCATAATTTTGTCGATCTAGTTTAAAAGGCGATTCGAAAGGTTGCAGCCTCTCTAAGTATGAGCTAGTTTGTGAAAATAATCACACCGTTTTATATCTGTATGCCGGACGATATTATGTGAAGTCAATCTCTTATGGTGGTTATGATGACAAAGATTTCTTCTTCGGTAACATCATGGTAGTTGATGATCGACTGCAAAATGATAATTGCTCATCCTTTCCTCATTACTCATTGGCACCCTCCAACTTCAGTTTGTATAATATATATGATATGTACAGAAATAGTTCTATATCCCCGGTAGTAGCCTTTCTGAAGTGCCCACAGCCTGTTAATTCTACTTCGTATGTCGAGACGAAACCATGCATCGAGGGATCATATTCTGCCGACACGTCCCCCAATATTTCCCAAATGAAGGTGTACTCATATGCTGTAAAACTACCTTATGTAACGGACATCAAGGACTCTTGCACCATAACCATGACGGCAATAGCATCAAGTGATGCCTGGGGGAGGGAAGGGGATCGGTATAATCGTGTGAGCTTACCATACAAGGACCTCCACAACATGATGGCCCAAGGATTCAATCTATTCTATTCTTCAGGATTTTATAAAGTAAGAAGATATCTATTTTGCTTCCTAGGTTTGAGATACCGAAGAATCGGACGGGAGTGGTGCAGTCCCAATTACGATTTTTCTCGTAAGCTGACTTTCCCTGAAGCTTTCCTTTCTTTCTTCTTCATAATCCTCTCTAGTAAGGGATGTCGTCAAAATTTACTGACAGATGTGACATGTATCAATTGGATATTGCATTTCGTGAATAGAACAATTGCCACGTCACTTAAGTAAAGTGGTGAGATTTTTTAGTAGATTTGTTGTGTATTGCTCCTTTTTTATTTTACAACCATGGAGCTTTTATGGACTCTATTCCATTACATTTGTTTGGGGTAAAATGTATGATTTGATAGTAACTCGTATCCCGTGCCCGGCGGTTACTATTGCGTGGATGAATTAGTTGCCCACATATTGGGTGATGTTTGTAAATTGGTATTGCGCGGGAGTGAGTTATGAATTCATGAATAATGTGATACATCTAGGTATCCATGAGTGAATAAAACAAAGTTGACTAGGAGTGCTATCTACTAAAGTGAAACTTATTCACCCTTCTTCTACTCTAGAATATTTCACTTGCAACTTTAAATGAATAAAAGTCATTGTATGAATTTATCTTTGACTTGGGATATGGCTAAGGTGAATTATTACTGTGGGAAAAATACCAAAAAAGCCCTAAGTCTATTGCATTTATACCTATTCAGTTTTAATTATTAAATTAGACAAATTGAGTTCTAAATTTTTTTTCATAATTTGCCAATTTAGTTTATCCAACTAGTTTATGCTAGAAATTGCCGACGTGGACGTCAGCTATCCTATATGAAACTGTTGCCATTGTTGTGATATATATATAATTTCGAATTATTTTTATAATTTTTTATAATTTTTGAATTTTCCTTTCTTTTGTTTTCTTTCTTTTTCCACAAGCCATGGAAGAAAAGAAAGAAAGAAAAAGAAAAAATTCAAAAAAATTATTAAAAATGTCAACGTTAATGCCAATCATGTTACATAGGATGTTCGACCTCCATGTTAAAAAAAAAAAAAAAATTTTGACCTAAATTGACCTGATGGACTTAATTGGTGAAACTTGAAAATGTTTAGGACTAAATCGGTCTAATTAAAGGTTTAAGACTAAATATGTATCGATGCAATAGGTTTATGACTTTTTGGGTACTTTTCTCTTGTTACTAGTAATGATAGATTTACTTCTTCATTGATTGTTGTTAATACTAATTAATCATTAACAGTAATCTCAAACAGATTCTCTTGCTTTTTACAGCCAGTCCTACATCGAGTGTCATAGTTAATGATGCGCGAAATGCAGCTTCAAATTTCGCCTTTGTCTTGGGTATGACTAATCCTTTCTCCTCACATTTACGAAGATATCAAGCAGCAAAAAAGTGTATGTGTTACAATTTTATTACACTACGGTAATAAATGGCCAAATTTTTGTGCAGGCCACTTCTTGGCAGCAAAATTCATATTTGGAGCTCCGTGTGTGTTGATACTTCTAATCTATAGGGGGATGAGAAGGCATCAAGCGATTGACCCAAACATCGAAGAATTCTTACGAGCTCACAACAATTTTTTGCCCATAAGGTATTCTTACTCAAATATTAAGAAGATCACAAAAAATTTCAAACACAAGCTAGGTGAAGGGGGACATGGTTCCGTGTATAGAGGAATACTTAGAAGTGGCAATGAAGTTGCGATTAAGATTTTGAACAAATCAAAATCTGACTGCCAAGATTTTATGAGCGAAGTGGCCACAATTGGAAGGATCCACCACATTAATGTGGTGCAACTTGTTGATTTTTGTTTCGATTACTCCAAACAAGCTCTTGTCTATGATTTCATGCCGAATGGATCTTTGGATAAATGCATTTCCTATAAGGATGGTGATAATTCTCTTGATTATAAGAAAATGTATGAGATCTCTCTTGGCATAGCTAGAGGAATAGAGTATCTTCATCAGGGATGTGACATGCAAATTTTACACTTTGACATCAAGCCTCACAACATTCTTTTAGACCGAAGTTTCACTCCGAAAGTTTCTGACTTTGGACTTGCAAAACTGTATCCCACTTATCATAGCATAGTATCACTGACTACAGCAAGAGGAACCCTGGGATATATGGCACCCGAGCTATTCTATAAGGATATTGGCGGCATTTCTTATAAAGCTGATGTTTATAGTTTTGGGATGATGTTGATGGAAATGACCGGTAGAAGGAGAAACCTAAATGCACATGCAGAACATTCAAGTCAAGTTTACTTCCCTTTGTGGGTTTATGATCAACTTGGCAAAGAAAATGAGGTTGGAACGGTAGGTGTCCTAGAAGAGGAAAGACAAACAACAAGGAAGATGATAATCGTTGCTCTATGGTGTATACAATTGAGCCCTAACGATAGGCCATCGATGAAGAGAGTCCTAGATATGCTTGAAGGAGAAATGGACAAATTACAATTGCCTCCAAAACCGCTTTTGCATCCAATAGAGACACCGATTGATGATGTTGATGATGAGATAGAACTTGAAACAGTCTCATCTTCATCAAGTACTCCAATAATTTCTAACAACTATCAGTTTCAGCATGACAATGAGTTTATAAAGTCAGGTATTGTTTGATTGTTCCCCTCTAGCAAAACCTAGATGTGAGATAAAAATAGTATTGTTAACATATATCACAATTCACTATGTAATTTATGAAGTTGTTACATGATTTTTATATAGTACTAGTATTTTCTAGTAGACTCCCCATGGCCATATTTTGAATGACATTAAAGTGTCGTATGGCATTGATTCTATTTTCGTTTCATGTGAATCTTCCTCGTATAACATAGTACGTTTTTCTTCGCGACTCCTTCCCACCCAAACCTCTCACCCCGACCCTTTGATCCCCGCCTGATCACCCACCTCGCCAACAGCCACCTCCTCAAGCAATCTACAACTTCGAACATGTCTTAGAGGAAAACATAATAGGCCGACTATTCTTCCTTTTCGATGAATGGAATGAGCAATTTGTGTGATCAAAAGTGGAGGATGTTGAGTAAGACAATTTAAATTTTTAGGGGTTGACTAAGATAATCATGAGATTATAGGGGCCTGAGTGAAATGAGCCTAGTAGTGTTGATCAGGATAGGAGATTTATTTGAATACGGCGACATTTTAACAATTAGCTAAGGTAGGTATTGCACGACCACTATGCAATATTGGTATTGAGTTGTCGAGATGGTTATCCACGTAGAAAAATGATAAGTAAAAAGGGACAAGGTTAGACGAGGCTTTTGAATATTTGATGTACAAGATGAATAACTTGTGAAAAAAAAAAATGAACGGCCATCGAACAAGATATTACGAACAAAGAGAAATGCCAAATTTTGGATTAGGACTAGTTTTGGTGATGATGACATGTTTGACCTTCATACCAGCTTTGCCGGACATCTCGATGCAGGGAAGGGATGGGTTGAAAAAAATCATTATTTAAAACTTTATGAACAAAATGTTAGTATCATCAATATTAATATCTTTTTCCTTTTCGTTTTTACAATTTAACGAAGAGATACTTTTGAAATATTGGACTTGAAATAAAATAGAACATCAGATGCCATGACTCAAAAGGACTTTTATTCAATTTTGGGTATAATTACCATAATACGTCAAATCTAGAAACAGCATAGAAGTTTCTTTCCCAATTAATGTGAAAGCAATCCATAAGCTAATCTGCCATCACGTTATGTTAGCTTGACTGCAAGTACAACAATTTCTACATAATTCCCTCTAATATAACAAAACTTTAGCCGGCCACATAAACTACTTTTTTTCGCTTGCAACAAATCTGTCTATATGCTGATTAATATTATGTGAAATCGATTTCTTATGATCTCTTATTAAACAAACTCCTACAAAGATGGTTAAATGGCAGTCGATGATGAGCCGCATGTCACATATGAAGAAGAAGAGCAACTCCTTTCCTTGATCACTATGTTTTAATTAATTGCGGGTTTAATTAAAATTAAGCATGTAATGTCACGCACGTCGCATTTTGCACAGGTGGAACTTGGATCGGATAAAGACAAGATACCTAAGCATGCGGTGTTGACTGAGCAAAGAACTAACAAGGGATTGACTGAGACAACCATGAAATTATAGAAGGCAAGTTGGAATTAGCCACCAAAAGTAGAGATCATCATGGTAAGGGATTTGAATGGGGAATAAAGGTTACCATTACTAACACTATATTTTTTATGACTAGTTTACAATAATTGTGTATTAAATTATTAAGGTGCTTGTTGATAAGAGGAAAATGATGAGTAAATAACAAGGTTAGACATGATCAATACGGAATAGTTTAACTTTTGAACTTCAAAAATAAGCAAGATACTAGAATTAAATTTTTAAATGAATGTAGGTTTAACTGAATATATTAATAGACTTAGACTTGGCTAACTCTCGACAATCTTCCTATGAAGGTGTTGGGCTTTTGTTGTACGCTCCCTCCACTGATAAACCTGTCTTTCTTCCTTTTGCACAATTGAATTGTTTAGTCCTTTCTCACTATGTTTGGTGTTTGGAGAACGTATTCCCTGGGTTCACTCTATGAAAATTCTAACTAGTCCAATAAATCACGTTTTAACGAAATCACTATATTGCTTTCTTTACGAGTTTCTATAGGATGGGAAACACGCGACAAAATAGACAATTGAGACTGTCGGCCATTCTCACTGAACTTTAATTTTATTCACTTGACGCTATGATGTTCATATCACTTTCGATTAATCACTTTAATCGTAATCTAGCCAATTTCCTAATGTCATACCAAGTTAAGATTGCACTTGGTTGAATTCAGTTTGAAGGACATTTATATGCTACTTGCTAGTAAGTCAAAGTGCAATATATTCGTAAATGGATAGCAGATTATATGCAGTTCTTCTTTGCAATTACAGTCATGTCTAACATCGGATTGAATGGATAGCAAATGATATGCAGTACTTTTTATTGCAATACGAGCGACACAAACAGATTTTCATATAAGCTAATCTATTTGGAATACTCTTTGCAGCTCGTTGTAGCGCAACAACATTCATGCATTGAGCTCCATGCGTGTTCATAATTTTAATCTATAAATGCATGAGAAGACACCTAACAATGGACGGCAACATCAAAGAATTTCTATAAGCTCATAACAACCTTTTGCCTATAACATACTCTTACTTAGATATTCAAATAATCATAAAAAATTTCAAGGACAAGTTAGGTGAAGAAGAAATGAATGTATATAGAAAAAAATACTTAGAAGTGGCAATGAAGTTGTTACTACGACTTTGAATAAATCAAAATCTATCAACCAAGATTTCATGAGTAAAGTCACGAGGAAGGATCCAGAAGTTCATGTGGTGCATCTTGTTGATTTTTGCTTCCTTCCTAATCAATGTGAAAGCTATCCATAAATTAATTCACCACCGTGTTATGTGAGCTTGGTTGCGTGTACAATGATCCCCGCGTAATTTCCACTGATGGAACCTTTGATTGGTCCCTACAAGTTACTTTTCTTGACTTGACTTTGTCTTGTTGATTTGGAAATTTCAATGACAGATGACCCGCAACTGATCTTTTGATCATATACAGTCCGTCAGAGGGGAGCCTTCACCACAATCACCAAAGCTAAAACCTCCATTTTTGCATCGAGCAGTGGAGAAATGATTAATTCTCTGGGTTCCATATATTTGTATCATGTGTTTCTGTTCATCTTGCACGTTCTACTATTAGGGACAAGTTGTGGTACGAAGAAGAATTACTTATGTGCCACTTCCTCTTATGGCGAGATTTGTAATATAAGTTATCCTTCTCGGTTGAAAGGCCATCCCAAAACTGCGGCCATTTTGAATATGAGCTCACTTGTGAAAATAACCGCACTGTTTTCTATGTACATGCCGGTAGATATTATGTGATCTATTAAAATTTTTATGGTGACAAAGTTAGCTTTAGAGGTGACATAACAATAGTTGATGATGGTCTACAAGAGGGTAATTGCCCATCCCTCCCCCGTTACTCATTGGCAGACTTCAACTTAAGTGGAATTAGTCCCTACTTTCTTTCTTTCGGAGACTCAGTGGTCTTCATGAAGTGCTCATAGCATGTTGTTTCTACTTCGTATGTTGATACCAAACCGTGCATCGAGGGAGCAAACTCTGCCGGCAAGCCTCCAAATTTTTCCCAAACGACGGAGTACTCATACTGTTTTACTGAATTAGTACGTCCATGATGGGGTGCGATGAGAACGCACCATTTCACATTGATACGCTACGATAGAAAGACACCATTTGAAGGGGTGTGATGGAGTCATATAAAAGACTCCAGAAGACAACCGTTGGCAAGATTGGCAGAACGTACGCTCAGAATTCTCTCCTTGTCTTGTCCCCTTTCCATCAAAAGAAAAGGAAGCGTTACACTTCTCCTTTACAAGAACAATCGGCATTTACGCTGTGGAAATCAGGTGCTTTCCTCGTGATTGCATTCAGACCAACGTGAGGTAATTTTGTTCATGATTCATCCGCAATTCAATGTTCGTTCCAGGGTTAATTGTTGTTTGCGCATTGGATAAGAGGTAAGTCGTCTTCCACTTACTTGAATTCCAACATTGGTATCAGAACCCGATTATGATTTTTGCGTTATTTTTCATTGAATTTTCTCGTTTACCATTTGATATCAAGATCAAGAGTATGAAATCTACACTGTTTGGATGTCTATTGGTCGAAATTGCTATCTGAATCGTCGAAAACAAACCGAAGCAAAGAACGGGTTCAGGGTCGCGTATACCTGTACGTTTTTGGCTAATTTTCGAAATATTTTTCGGCCAAAATCAATTTTTAAATATTTAGGATGAAAGTACTTGTCAAGACAAGTCCAACAGTGGGTAGAGCGCCGCTGGATGAGGCCGGACGCGCCCACACGCGCTCAAAGCACTGGGAAAGCCAGAGCGTGAGCGTCATGCATGCGTCGGCGAACCGACGCGTGCTGACGTCATCCAACAGTCGGTAACCGCCGGATAATGTCATCGATGACATCATTGCCAACGGCAGTTGGCCAGCCGGCGACTTGACCAGAGACTCGACCCGACCCGAGGCCCGACCCGTTTTCAGTCTCGATCACACAATCCTAGCGGCAAACCATGGCGTACTAGAAGGCAGACCAGGGCACGTCTCACTCACGGACCAAGCTGCGTCTCGGTCGCAGACCAGCCCCTGTTTAGTGGTCGCTCAGTACTATAATAGCCGTCATTTGAAGGAAGTTTTCGATCTCCTCGTGCGAAAACTCATCAACAAGAGATATTGTTCGATCTACATAAGATGGAAGGACGAGTGACGCTTTGAAACAATGATTTGAAGGAACGAACCGATATTTTACCTAGCACAAGCAATTAGCTCAAAGATAAAATCTGGAAAGCCGGTTGCTGCTCTAGAGTGGTTGCTAAAAAATTCCAAATCCTCCTCGAATCGAATGCACCAATCCCTTTTTCCTCTCAAAGTCTCAATTCCCCTTCGGCTTTTCTATCTTCTGGCTGGCATGTACTGCCCAGTTCTCTCGTAGTTTGCTCAAGAATTCGGAGAGGTTGCTATCTGTGCCATGAGTTCTCTGCTATGCGTGTGCGCGTGCTCTGCCCCCGGAGCTCGTCCTCTCTGCTTTTGCTCTTTTATTTTCTGTAGCCTCCTGTGACCAAGGATATCTCATTCCCCTTGGCTCGATTGTCATCTCTCCTTTGTATCTCCGAACCGCACCGCTTTCTTCTCTTTCTCTCTATCTCTGCCTCTTTCTACACCAAGGCTCTACTTACCTCCTCTGTTCAGCGTCCATGCCCTGCTATCTCTTTGCTTCTCTCAACCTTCTGCTCTTTCTCTGTTTTTTCTTTTTTTCTATTGGCTTATCCTCACCTGTACAAATACCGAATACTCTTTGTTTTTCCCTGTTCTAGCCAGCACCGACTGAACGTTCCCACTTTGTTATTATCTCCCTCAGTTTTTCTTTCACGATTGTCTTGCTGAAACTGGCCTAAACTAGGGCCATTTCGATCACCAAGGAGGGAATGGTAAGGTCGGAGAGACGGAGAAGGAGGTCGGGCTTGTGGGATCGACCTAAAGTGACCGAATGGGCTTAGGCTTCGCCCGGATGGTAGGCCATTATCCAAAACCTTCATAAAAACTCTTGTTTAATTTCATGAAAAACTCCAGGTCAGGTCACGTAATAGAAAGATGTGCCTAATGTCTAAATGCCGAAAATGCTATAAAGAATGTGAATGCAAGATTATGCCATGTCTATATATATATTTAGGGTCAAATTATATGGTATCCACAAATTCAATTCCTAATTTTCTCACGAAATGCAATAATAGTTTACTAGCGAAAATTTAGCTATCGACACATAATATAGTACATTGATATGATGAAAAGTTTTTGAATGATTTGGGTGTTTATGAGCCTATGGATTCAAATGAGGCCCACATGATTCTACGGCTGAGATTGACTAGGCTCATGTGCACTCAATTTATACAAGTATCGCTCCAACGTGACTTACAAATTGTAGCAAAAATTGAAAGAAGTAAAAAGCAACTCACGAGTCATGTGCAAGTTAAGAACATTTCATGGGGCCTTTGTAAGAAGACAACATAAAAGAGGAACATTATCTACTATCCAACTTGAAAAAAATGGATGAATGTGAAAATTACACCTTTGCTTTTATCCATTCACCAATTATATACATCTACATTAGAATATACTAAACACCTAGTTAAATAACATTTGAAGGCCACTTTGTACTTTCATGTCAATTTTCCTTGCGTTCCTGAAATAACGAAAATCCAAGCCCAAATCCTAAGTACTCACCCATCCAAAATATTCAGACCTAAACCCCAAACCACCAAAATCCTTAGAAATATGCTAAAATGAGTGTGCAAGGAGGGACGATTTAGTCTCTCTAATGTAGGGTTTTGCTTAAAGGCATGTGAATGTTGTCCGCCTAAATAGAGACTGTGAGTAGTCATTGGATAAATAATAAGATATGTTTTTGGTTTTTTTGTCTAGTGCTGACACCTAAATTTTATCATTTTATTTATGACTTAATCACATACAAAATTAGGAATTAGTTGCTAAAAAGAATAAGAAGAAGAATTGAGTAAAGTAAATAACTTTCATTAAAATGCATCGTGTATGTTTTCATTAAAATCCATTATGCGTAGACATTATGAGCATTTACATAACTATCACTAATTATTAACTAAAATTTTTTAAAAAAAGAATAATTTTTGTAAAAAAAAAAAAATCGAAAATTATATTTAAAAGAGAGAGAGAGGACCGGGCTAGGCCCGGTCCTTTTCTGTTCTTCTCTCCTCTGGATCTTTTTTCACCTGGGCCCAAGCCCAGCCTCATTTTTCTCCCCAAGCCCGGCCCTCTTTCTTCTCTTCCTCACGCCCTCATGCCGGTCTTGCTTTGGCAGAAAAGAAACGTACAAACTAGAGGGGTAGAGGATCGCGAGCGAGATGGCAGCGTGATCTGCGGGTCGGGGCTAGGCCGGCCAGCAAGCTGGCGATGGCAGAAGCCATGCGTGCTGGCCGGTGGCCCTCAAAAAGGAAGAAGATGAGCGAGAGAAAAAGGGGGGTGAGTGAGCTCGAGAGAGTTTTTGAGAGCGAGAGAGAGAGAGATCGACGTTGCTGGTCGTTTCCTGAATTGCTCATCGTTGCCGGAGGCCAGCCCGCTAGTCGCCATCCGCCACAGCGCCCCACTCGAACCAGGTAAGTCCCCTCGGCCTTTGTGTGTGCTCTCTTTCTCGGGTACACCAGGCCAGAGCTCGGGCCGTCCGGTTCGCGCGAGCTCCAGCCTGCATCGCTTTACTTTTTGTTTTCGATGTCTTGTTTGTCGTGTGTCGAAGATCCCGTTATGGTTCGAGCTTCGGTTGAGCCAAAAACACCTCACCTCATGTGTTTGACAAAAGGGTCGCTGGTTGCTATGCCGGTGTTGCTTTCTGGGTGAAGTTTTGGGGGAAGACGTGCAAGGAGGCGTTGGGGAGAAGGAGACCACAGGGGAAGAGACAAATAAAAAATAAAAGAAGAGTACAGAAAAAGTAAAAAGTAAAATAAAATATGGAAAAAGAAAGCGAAAATTTGCTTCGGGAAGGAAGGAGGAGTTCGGAGAAAAGGTGCAGTGGAAAAGACAAAATAGAGAAGAAGACAAAATAGTGGAGAATAAAAAAAAATTACAAAAATCATTAAAACATTTCAAAAAATTAATTTTTTTTTCAGTCGGGAACCCCTTTTCCCGAATATAATATTAAATATTAAATATATATTTAAAAATTTTCAAAAAAATTTTAAAATTTTTCGAAAATAATAAAATTTCAAAATTTTTATCTGAAAATTCAAGAACTCTCGGAGAAATTTTTTTCAAAAAATAATAATTAAAAATTATAAAAAATTAGAAAATTAAAAAAATGTTAGAAAATTCAAATTTTCATTTGAAAATTTTTAAAAACAAACTTCCCGAGCTATTTTCTTGAAAAATGGAAGTTTCTTAACTTTAAAGTGTGCTAAAAATATTGAGTAAGCCTTTAGGGCTATACCTTAAGGTTTCAATTATCTTCAAAGACAATTACTCTTATTTGCATGCTTTTGTTGTTTTGATCCCTTTAGTCTAATTAAGATTAGTATTTATATTTTTCTTAATGTTAAAAATTTGCTTTCCCATGCAATTTATTTAAACGTTTTCCTTGGCTACTGACTGTTATTTTAATTATTGCATACTCGTATGATCACCTCGCGTGTTAATGGATTAGTCTAAAAGTAATTCAAACTACTTGACAAATTTTCTTTCTAAAATGAATAAAATTAGGTACTGACATGGTAGTAATTAGTTAATTAGTGTAATCAAGTCTCCGATCCTAAATTCTCTGGTTGCATATGAAGTGAGATATGCTTCCATACCGGTTTCTAGCCGACCCCAATAGACTAGTAGAGATTCCTTATTATAAAATTCTTATGAATATCTCAATATCGCATGAGGTATAGGCTTGGAAGAGTTTGTGCCTGATCATAGGTCGTAGGCATATCTTTTAGGCATACTCCTTAACCTATTCCCTTCCCCAGGGGTTAGGTTGCAACACTCGGAAGAAAAGGACTCAGTCTAATATCAATGTAATGCCTGCTTTACAAAATTGAACAACAAAATGACACACTAATTTATAGGAGAAATGACGCAACAAACTTTGATTAGCTACTTGAATAAGTGAGTAATGTTTAAATATTCAATAAAGATGTATCACATTGTTCACAGCTCGGTTTAAAAAACTAATTTTAAATTTCTATTATTAATAAAAAGAAGAGATAATACCAACATTTAGTTCTGTACCTCTTAATCAATGTTCAATTTGGTCTTAAATTTAATATTGGTCAAATTAATCCTTGTGTTCTATGATTCGAATCAATTTTTCTTTTATATGGCTTTGCAAGCGAGGAATTAATCCTTATATAATAAATTATGACTAATCTGATTAGACAATTTCGGCCCACTCTTTAGCAAACATATAATTTTTTTTAGATAACATGGATTTTTTATTTTTCAGATCAATATACTATTATGAATGCGTGCAAACTACCCTATTCATGTGTATTAATTATATAGCATCGTATAAGAGTCCTTTTATAAAATGGCGAGCAGTCCTTAGATTATTCCCAGTGAGAAACACTCGGGTTTGGATATGATTCCATTGTATCGTCACAAAAGTAACTATTAAGCAAATTTGTCAAGTATTGAATGATTTGGTTAATTCTCAACTTAAATATTTATTTGGCATTTTGCAGAACTATTGAATTCTTTGACTAGGCTGATCTATCTTGGATTGACGTGAATTCATTGGATATATAAAGAGAGTAACCCATATATAATTATAAATTTGAACCATTAATTAGTCAATTTTTTTAATGCTTGATAGGGTGAGGAGACGCAACTAGCGTGATTACCTCCTTCGTATGGATGTAACCCATACATAATTATAAATTTGGCTTAATTGTGGTTCTCAATTTAAGTTTTTTAAAAAAAATGACTTTTCTAGATATGGAGGATAACCTACTTAACCTATACAAGCACGCTAATTTGACTTGCTAGATAATATCATATTCATCAATAACATCAAGTGCCTTGTAAACTGTGGTATCACCAAACATTTCAGCATACTAAAGTTTCATAGATGGATGTGCAAACAGACTTAAGATAGTGTCAATTTGACGATAAAACATTAACCCGACACAAAGCAATAAGCATCATCTATGCATGAGATACTTTTCTTCTATCTTTCAATGCATAAGATACCTTAGTTGTCTTCATTAGTAGAATAATTGGTTCACAATTCTTTTGCTTTCTTGGCTTTTGGAATAAAACTTTTTGATAAACAAGCAAGGGATCATTTCTATATGAACATATAGAAATGATTACCCAAATAGTCTTGGATGCCAATTAGGTCCTGAATACTTTAATTCTGCCAATGTAGTTTTATGCTTTTGCGGGGATTTTTTATGTCGTCCTTTCGACTGATTGCAATCGGAAATTATAGACGTGGAAACTCGATATTCTTCAATTGCCACCGCAAATTCTAATATAGTCCTAAACATCATAATGCTCATTCCTCAAGTGCTGCGTGAATTTTTGTTCTGGCCCATCTTTTGGAAACTCGGGATTGCTCAACTTGAGCAGCTTGCGTCTAGTCTAATAAAACAAAAAAGAAATCGTCGCCGTGTGTGTGAACATTTCCGTCGGTGCATCATTCTATATATACGAGTGCACGAAAACATACCACATGAGAATTCAAAGGAGAGGCATACTAGAGAGAGAGAGAGAGAGAGAGAGAGAGAGAGAGAGAGAGAATGGCGGTTGCCGGAGTAGACGAGAATTCGTTAGAGTACACGCCGACGTGGGTGGTGGCTCTAGTGTGCTTCAGCATATTGTTCATTTCTATCGGTGTTGATAGATTCATTCGCTGCGCCGGCCAGGTGATTACTCTTGCTTCCTAAGGTCCGAGAGCACGGACCTCTACGAAGTCTAACTCGGGCATGTCAATTACGATGCCGGCAATTCTTTAACTCGAGTTTCCTTGTCGAATGCAGTATTTGGAGGAAAGCAAATGGTGGCCGCTTGTCGGCGGCTCAAGGAAGATCAAAGATGGTGAGGGATCTCTCTTTTGGTGCTTTTTTTTTTTTTTTTTTTTTTCTTTTTTTGTGACTATTTCACAATACTAATGCGCATGCACATAAATTCTCTCTTCTTCTTCTTCTTCTGTTTTATTTTTTTGCCTGTTTGGGTTACGATGAAAATGGAAGAATTGATGCTATTGGGTGTCATATCGCTTCTCTTGACGGTGTTCCAAACTAGAATAGCGAAGATTTGCATATCGGAGCGACTCGACAACGTCTTGCTGCCTTGCAAGAAGCCCGACTCTTCTTCTGCGGTCGCCAATTTCATCACTAATTCCTCCGCTTCCAGTGCAACACGAGGACGCCATCTCCTCGCCGTGGCTTCTGATACCACAGATTACTGTGGCCAAAAAGTAACTTTACCAGACCTGTTGCTGCTGCTGCTTGACTACAGCGAATTGGCACGAAGCGAATATTTGGTGCGACTGTTTTCTTTTGTTTTCTTTTCAGGGGAAGGTGGCATTGCTGTCTGTTGAAGCAGTCCACCAGCTGGACGTTTTCATCTTTGTGCTAGCTACCTTTCACGTGATCCTCTGTGTGCTCAAAGTACTATCTATGGTGTGCTACGACATCCTTGTCACTTCAACTCCATCTTTCTGTTACTTTCTATTATTTATTCTTGCGACTTTCCCTCAATATCGTAGAATATATATCAGATTTAAGTTTCGAAAGAACATGAAGGAATTTGTATGTGATTCCAATTGTACATTGGTTGATATTTCAAAAGGCTTCGAGTGTTTTGAGTATTTCTTTCTGCGAGTTTTCCAATATTTACAGAAAGTTATAATTGAAAAGTAAAATTAGTCCAGATTAGAAAAATCACTAAAAAAATTAGAGGTTTCTCTTGGATCAATTTTTTAACGTCAGTTATTTTCGTCCTTCCATGCTGTTAGATAATTCAATGGAGCATGCTGGAGATATACGACGAATGGAGCCAAAAAGATGACATCCAAAATGGTAACATTGTTGAATTCATCCTTCTCCAGCAAATATGGTAAAATGGAGGAGAAGATGAGTGATCTCACTCCTCAAAATTCTTTTACAGTCTCCAAAGGAAGTTCCTAATTTGATTGAGGTGTTTCTATTCTGTTTTTATCCGCAGTACTCACAAAAATTCTGGAACGTTATAAAAACCCACTTGGCTCGTTCAGATATATGGTAAGTCATTGAATCTCTTGAAGCTCCCCACGACTGCAAAACGGGAGAGTTTGGAGGCTCTTGCGAAATCGAGCATATCTTTGCGACCTTAATTATCATGCAATTTTCAAAATGTTCCGCATTATAATTTCATTGGATCATACTACACTTCAACGTTAGTTATATGGATTGTTATGATTTTCCCTTTTTGAATATTTTAACTATTTATCTTTGTTCACGAACACAATATGTTTAAATATATCAATTAAGTTGTAAGCAATAATGTAATTCTTTACATGAAAATTTTAAATTTAATAATCTTTGATCTTTATGATTTATTCACAACAAGAGGAATGGCGATGTATCGTTATCCATAATGATAACTTTGAAAAAAAAAAAATGATTATTGCAAAAATAGGATAAATGAAGAAATTCAATTTCTCTCTTTTAATTCACTATGGATAGAATACAACCTCTACTTTTAATATAGGCTATCAATAAGTGTACTCCATCAAAGTACATTCTATCTTCATATAGGCAGAATCTTTTCATAAGAGTTGTACCTTTTCGTAAGAGCTGCACTTTCTCGTGACTACTAAGTTTTTAGCATTTTAATAGTTATTAAATTATTAATTAATAATATTATGTGGGTTACAATTATTCTTGTGAAGGGTGTTTAGAAATGTGGAATGAGCAATACATTTTCTACAATTGCTATGGAATGCGATATTTATGATTTACCTGGAAGGAAGAGATGTTTGACGAGAGGCCCGACATTGTCTTGCATTTTCCTCTTCAGCTCGTGTCGATTCTGCAGAAGACGTTCACTTCTTTGTCCGAGCATGAGTACATCGCTCTTCGTCAGAACTTCATCGCGGTACGTAGAGGACATCCTTCAGCTGAAATTTAGTTTTGGTCCTCGTTGTAATATAATTTGCCTTGAAATGGTTAATTTACTTGTCAATTCTGTCGTGTCCACAGGCACGAAATCCCAAGGAACCAGGGAAAGATTTTCAGAAGTACATAATGAGGACTTTGCAAAAGGATTTTGAGAAAATGATGGGAATCAGGTAAAACGATACCCCTTTATACGAAGCTATTTAAGTAGGCTTGATGAGCAATAAATGGAAAAGAAAAGGATGAGCTAAGAGAAAGGAAGATTTTCCTTTTTCCTTTACAAGAAAGAACTATTTCACTCGAACATGAAATTACTCATCCTCATCTAAAGGTCCTATTGCATATGTTAATTAATTCGCCCTATTTTTGGCCGAAAATGTTATCGAATCAGCCAATCGTTCTCTGATAGTATTAAATTCATGAAAAAACTATACAATATGACTTTTTCATGGAAATAATACTTAAAATATGAGAGAATATTTAGCACTTCTTCAGGCATATTGATTTTCACTTTTATCATTATCGCAGATGGTACTTGTGG
The DNA here is from genome assembly GCA_014182575.1 of Eucalyptus decipiens. Lineage (NCBI taxonomy): Eukaryota > Viridiplantae > Streptophyta > Magnoliopsida > Myrtales > Myrtaceae > Eucalyptus > Eucalyptus decipiens. The sequence continues at coordinate 7,646,896 of CM024609.1, read as the reverse complement.
TTATGCGCCGTGATTTATTTACTTGTGAATGTAGCTGGTAAGCACATATATGCATACTTATTATTCTTTATAACTGTTTTATAAATTTGTTACTCTTAAATTATGTTTCGCGTTTGAGTCCATGAAGGAAACATGATCCAAATAGTATTTACACATCCAAATTGGACTCGTGGTATGATATTCAAACAAGCGAGAAATTACCAAAGTTACTTTCCACATTGGAGTTGAATTCGTACTTTGAATTAGTTTTCTAGTTTGAGTGAACAAGTCATGTAAGAACATATAAAAACTAAATTCTTATAACCCACTTTAACAAACAAGTTTTTTTTTTTTGGTCAATCATATTCTATTCTTACTCTACACTCACTCTCAGACTTTTGCCCTACCTCTTGCATGGCGTAGGAGTCGAAACCCACTCCGGAAATTTACGCATCCTCATCCCATCCCCCCTGAGAAGGTGGGGATTTGAACCCCTTACCTCCCCCTTTCATGTTGGAAAGGTGGTCACTAGGGCGAATCCTAGTGGTTAACAAACAAGTTGAGTGTTAGGGTTTTTCTCTCTATAAGTTTTCTAATGAGTTCTCAATGAGTAATTATGAGATCACACTTATGGGTAGAGGTGGCAAAATGAGTCTTAGACCCATATATGACCCATCCATATATAACCCATTTAAATCATAAATGGGTCATATATGGGTCACTTATTTTTTGACAAAAAGTAGTTAAATGGGTTTAACAATTAAATACTTAAAATATGTGAGTTTTAAGTGGGTCTTAAGCGGGTTGGATTTAGAACCCATTTTCAACCAAAACCTCATAATCTCTCTCTTCCCTCTTTAACTTTACAAAAAAAAATATATATATATATATTATAAAAATTGAATTTAGAATTTTTTTTTTTTTTTTTCTTTCTTCTTCCTCCTTCTAGTGGTCGACACGGTGATGGTCGGCAACTAGCCAAGCGAGCCTCGAGCTTGCCGAATCGGGCGAGGTGGAGGCCTCGCCAACGTTTGGCGAGGCTCAAACCTCGCCGATCTGGTGAGACTCGAACTTGCCGGCGTCGGGTGAGGCTCGAGCCTCACTAGATCCGGCGAGGGGCGAGCTCAAGCTTGTCCAACGTCGGCCGAGCTTTAGGCTCGCTTGTGGTCGGGCACCAATCATTGTCGTGGCCAACGGCCGACCAAAGAAAAAGAAGAACAAAAAAGAAAAAAGAAAAGAGAAAAAGAAAATAAAAAATAAAAATTATATTCTTAAAAATAAAATTTTTTAAAATTAATTATAATTTTTAAAAATGAAAAATAATTTAAAATTCGATTTTTTAAAATAATTATTTAAAAATTATAAAAATTGTCCATTAAATTTGTGTTGTATAAAACTATTTTAGTAATACCATTTTTAAAAAATATATATAAGAAATAAGCTTTCTTAAGTTTAATTAAATGGATCAAGTATGGATTGAGTATAGGTTGAATTGGGTATGGGTAAAAAAATTTGCAATAAAATAAATTGGTCATAAACGGGTTAAATGGGTCAATTTGGGTCGAACCATTTATGACCCGACTCAAACTTGACCCGACCCACCCATTTGATGGGCCTACTTATGGGTTTTACTTTAGATGTAACTAGAGTTAGGAAACACTTGATTAGTTGAGTGATTTTAAACTCCATACTTTTCGGATTCATAGTGGATTTCTTTGCAATTAACTCTCCCCATGGGTTAGATATTCTAGCGTTTCTTGTTGATTTCTTTGCTAGTTTCTTCCACTCTCATTAAACACAGCATCCAAGATCCATTAGCTTCGACATCATTTCATAAGAGCAACTATGGTTTATTAGGATTAGGTGCACGAAAAGTGAACTCCGTGAAATAGTTTTTATCTAATGTAAGGAAAATTGCCATTAAGGATGAGCAAATCATTATTAGTGAAATTGAAAATATTGCTTTGGATCTTAATATTAGTGTATTATAAATAATATGAACACAATCGACAGCGAGTCTTCCTACTGGAAACCAGAAATATGCATGTCAAACTGGTTTCGACTGAGCGTTAGCAGAAAAGCAGTGACGTTTTTCCGCAATCAAAGTTCAACTTACCGAATAAAATCCCTATCAATCCTGATTAAGCTCGATCGTATATCTCTTTCTTTATTTGCCTTTGACAAGAAAGACTTCATTGTGGCAATCCATTTCTTAATGCATTTCTTGCGAGGATGGAATGCGCACTTTTGGATATCTTTCATTCCATTTACTGTAAGTAGTGATAAAAACTCTCCTTTGAGTCATTATGTCTTGCAATTCCAAGTGAATCTTGATGGGGAAAAAAACAGATGAGCCTTTTTTTTTGTATCTAATTAGGCGTGCTCGCTAATTCTGCGCAGCTTATGGTCATTATCAGCATCAAATTGGAGCGAATGATAATGCAACTCGCAAAAGAAGTTGCCAAAAAGCATAAACACGACAAAGACAAGTCTAGCGAAAATAGTGCAAAGGACTTGGTTTTTAAATTTTCAGAAGACGATTTCTGGTTCGCTGGGCTAAAAATGGTCGGCAGGCTGCTTCACATCGTGCTCTTTGTGAACTCTTTGGAGCTTGCTTTCTTCTTCTTTATAATGGTGAGCGTAAATAACTCATATCGTCATCATCATTTATAATGTTAAGCAATGTCTCTTGCATATCGGGAAGATGCCAACTAACACGCTATTTCATCTCTATCCAGTTCCAGTATGGTTTTCACTCCTGCATTGTGGGAAAGGTTGGTTTTGTTGTCCCCCGAATAGTAATGGGGTATGGCCTATTGCTCATGTCTATTATATCATTGCTCTATAATCCGTGCGTTGAGGCCTAACCATCAATTTGGCTTCTGTGGTATTTATTGCGCTCTCAGAGTGATCGTCCAGATTGTGTGCAGCTCCAGAATATTACCACTGCACGCGATTATACAATCACAGGTTAGTTAGACTTACTACCTATTATGCACTCAAGATTTGGCAGTTTTCCTTTTCTCTCTTGGAGTTCAAATCACGGAATTGAAGATGCCCTATTCTTTATATTTGTCTCGATGAAATTAAGATGCATTTGGAGAAGAAGCAATCGGACAAGCAGAACAAAATACGTAAGATTAGGAGGCATTTGGAGAAGTACGCATCGGATGAAGAGGAAGAAAAAGAGATCGTAACCTCGATTTTGGTGATGATTGATAATAGAAAGGAGCCGAACTCACCGGAGGAGTCCACAAACATTGAACTGGCCCGGACGGATTCAAGTGAAGGATCTGTCCGGAGTAAGGTCTCAGACTTGCAGAAGAAAGTATCTCGAGGTTTCATCGCTTTGATGAAACGAATTGTTTCAAAATTTCGCAAAAATTAATCCTGGTTTTTCTCTAAAAACTCAAGGTTCCGCCAGAAAGAGTTTGGATTGAATCGTTTGGTCTTGGGAAGTTCTGGAGTTGAGATAACGGAAGCCAGTGAAGTGACTACTGATAAGATTGATAATATTATTGGTAAACTATCGGAAGATTAGATTAGAATATGATTTGATTATGATTTGATTCTGCCATCAGAAAATTAGATTAGGGTATAATTTGATTCTACTATCAAAATATTAGATTAGAGTGGTAGATATGATTTGATTTCGGTCAATCTGTCAGATTAGATATTCGGAATATAAAATAGGAAATCTAGTTGTCTTCCTAATATAAATAGCATTATGTATAGTAGAATAACATAGTGTATTATGGCTTTCAGTGAAGAACATTCTTCTTCTGAGAAATTTATCTTTGAATTGTTGTTTTCTTGAATCCTCTTATTTTCTTCAACTACAATAGAAGACATTGAAGCACAACCAAGCCTACACCAACAATCTAGATAATGAGTTCATGAATTGATTTATCCATGAGTGTATGTTTCTCTTTTCAAATCGTTTCATCTTCTACAAAATCACAAGTCAACAAGGAACTCTCATATCAAATGATAAGTCAGGTATGTTCCGAGAGTACGGAAAAGCTGACATTGGAGGGAAAAAACACTTAATTTTTTTTATTTTATTAATTGGATTGCTCGATCAATTTCACAATTAAAACCAACCTATTTATCTTTTCAATTGAAATATATATGTATGGATAGATTGACACCACGGACCATTTTAGAGACTAAACGATGATCCGGTGTCTGAAATTGGCCAGTCAAAACTGTTAATACCTTCGTTCATGCTCATTTAACCATCAACAATCATAGCTCTGAGGAAATAGTTTTGGGATTATCTCTTAAAAATGTAAATAAGATCAACTGACTGGATTGTGGAAGATTACATTAGATTTTACGTGGTTTTCTCCACTCCTGCAATTAAAATAAAAAGATTGTGAAAAGGGAAAAGGGAAACATTTCGTTTATAATAAAGATTTTCTACACACTTTCCTTTTCTTAACGTATGCACTCTCTTTAGCGTTACTGCTTCGTCCAGGCAGAAAGGGAGAATTTTGTTCAGAAAGAAAACAGTTTTTTCTTCAACAACAAAACTTGACTCGAGCGGCACATCGACTATTAAATTTCCTAGTCAAGCTAAAATATAAATTAAGATATGTTAACACCTAAATTTTGACTAAATATCTAGGATTTAAGTGTATAGAAAATTAAGGACCAAATTTGGCCCTACCCAAAGAATATTTCCATCATGTCACATCATATGGACATTAATATTATTTGCATCAACTAAATTTTAATTTTTTATATTACTGCATATCGGATAATATATATATAAATTCAAAAAGAAAAGGGGGCCCACGGGGGCTGGGCCTTTTTGCCGCTCCTTGTCCTCTTTGAAGCAACGGTAGGTCCCCGCTCGGGCGGTCTTGGTTTTTTCCGATTTGGGGTCGGCTTCCCGAGGATCCCGGCTCGTGGGCGAGCGAGGCGAACGGACGTAGCCCGATCTATTGAGCTCATCCGCTGTCCGACACCGCGAGCTGGGTAGGCACTCTCGGCCGACTGCCTTTTTTCTTCATGGCCATGCTCTGTTTTGGGCTTGCCAGGCCGGGTAGCCGTTGTCCGGTTCGTGCAAGTTTCCTGCTTTATTTGTGTACGTACTGTGGTCTCGGGGCTTAGCATGTTAGAGCTCGGGCTCGGTGGTCCCCGTTTTTCACTCCTTGGTTTGCGAATATTATTTGTTTGCTGAAATGCTCGAGTTAGGCGTTCGTTTGTGTCCTTCGCTTACGGCTGAAGCTTGCTGACTCTCATATTTGTATTGGACGTGAAACGACCGTCCCCGTGTTGAAGTCAAGTTTTGCTGGTCCGTTGTTGTTGATTTTGGTCCGAATTCAATGCCGACGCAAGTCTAAAGCTTCCCTTAAGCTGACGCCCCTCCATGTGTTCGCTAAAATGCCCGAACCAAGCTTGTATGGATTTCCTGTGATTTTGGTTTGGTTCTAAGCGCTTGTTGATCATTTGACATGTTTGTGGACCTTCGTTCCCATCCGTGGAGCAGGTTTCTGTGCATATCGTGTGTGTCGCAGCGGGCGGTGACGAAAGCGGGGGTCAGATGTGGCTAATGTTGGACGCAAATTGCGCAATCCCAAGATCTCTATAACCTGAACAAGAACATAATTGAGTAGAAAGATTAACGCACCTGTTTTGGGATTCATCGAACATAAAGCGGAAGCAGGAAAAAAGATTACCTACATATATCAAGGGATCCACGCATCAAGTCCTTCTCCTCTATTGCCCTCCGTATCACTGGCTCAATGAGGCGGCCCCCCTCACGTGCAGCGTTAGGTAAACGCCCCTTAGGTGGGGATACATGTGAGAATTATGATTAGAGGAGAGACTTGAGCACTATTTATAGAGTTTCCAGCCAATTCCCCTCATTACGGGCCAGGCTCAACTTGGCCCACACTAACCAGCCCATATTAGACTAATTAAGAAACCTTCTATCTCACCTTAGATCAAACCCCGTAAAACGGTAAACGTTAAACGGTAAATTACAACATCAATTAATGTAGTCCACATTAGAAAAACTCTTACATTCTCCCACTTGGACTATATTAATTGAAATCGTACCTTATATGCACACATTTGGTCCAGAGATAATTCTTAATAGTCAATCCTATCCCATAAAGTCTTAAACACTGAATCATGGCGGTAACTGCATGTATACACATAGAGCCTTCTATGATCACGAATGTTCTCAACTTTATTGATATGGATTCAATATGGTAGTGCGTCAAATGGATAACATCTCTCATAAAGAGATCCCATTTGTTAGTCATCATTCTCTTACCTTAGGCGACACAAAAAACTTGTGCCACTAGAGAATGCTTTATGGTTCCAATGAATCCATATATGTCTTGTCCTTATAGTTAACATTTCTTTATGTATCACAAGACATATGCACAAGGCTAATAATCGGATGTCCGGATGCCCCTAGCCTTCACTCAAGGTTTATACAATCCCTTGAGACTTTATTAATATGTATTCAACATAATAACAATACATTCAAAAAATATTTTATTGAATGCAAAAGTTGATACATATCAAACCGTTACAAAGTGTAATGAATACAGATAAAACATTTATCAAAGTAAAGCCAAAATAGCTCACACTAAACAACAGCATCTCATGATGCTCCTAGGCCCATGTTAATGATATGTTACTCAAATACATACGGGCGTAGGCCTTTAGTTAGTGGATATGTAATCACATCATCTATGAAAATATATTATATTAAAACATCACCTTTCTGTACTATTTGCTTTTGGTAAAAAATTTTGACTACCATATATTTAGACCCCTTGAGACTTCTGTAGTAAATAAATAATACTATAAATTTGTTATCTTAATACAACCGTATGGATCTATCCATAAAGTTAAAACGATCAACTCCTTCATGAGGTTCTGGAGCCTAAAAGCCCAAGTAATAGCCTAAAAGAATGTTACTAACATTGCTTACATAGTAAAAGATGACATAGAACTTTATTTACTACACTTACTGCTAACATAAATATGTATTCCGTTATTTATTGTATGTTATCAGAATAGCCAGCAAAGTTTTACATCTAAATACCCTATTAACTGCAAGAATTGAACATGTCTATAAATTAGCATATAATCTTTTGTCTTATTTAAATACCTTTAAATCTTCTTGGCAGCAACCCAGTAATCGCGTCCTGGATTTGATCGATATCTGTCTAAAAGTCCCGTCATAAAAACGATATTTAATCTAATGCAAATTCGAGCATACATTATACTTTTAAGTGCACTGACACAAGGTACACCATTTAATTAGATTATCTCAATATCTAAATAAGGACAATGTGATAGATTCAATCTATCAGCCTTAACAACAGGAGCAATTCCTGGCTTGCAATGATGTATATTAAATATTTCCAATATACAATCAGCAAATATCCTCCGAGAAAATCTAATATAATATGGCAAAAACAATCCTTACAGACCTCAGTACAAAGGATATAAGATGTCTCAAGGTCACAACTTGTAAGCAAAACATCATGTACATAAAGTATGAGAAAAAATAAATTTCCTCCCACCGACCTTGCAAGTATATTGAATTACTTTGTTCCCAATTGAACAAAATAACAACACTATGAAACTTTAATAATATTGTCTGGAAACTTGCTTAAGACCATGAATTAGAACTTTTCAGTCTATATACAAGTTTACTTGAATTTGTTGCAAAATCATCCAGTTGCACTATATAGATTTTGTATCTATTTGGCGTAACTCCATATCAAAATAAATTATTAATGCCACATTCACTCTGAAAGAATCTTTAAAAATACTAGAAAGAAATATTTATTTCTTTACTATTAACTATCCACCCCTCTTTCAGAGTGAAAACTTTAGCTACCAATTTTGTACGCCAATTTGCAACTAATGAACTTGTAATCTTTAGGCAAGTAAGTTAGTTTCCAAACACTATGATGTTTCATAGATTGTATATCGCATTTTATGGCATCTAATCACATACTTAATTGAGGATAAGAAACAACATTTATTTATGTCGATAAATCAACCATGTAGTGGATATTGTGGTCATGCTCTCATGAATAGACTATATAGTCTGATGGTATAACTGATTGTCTTTCCTTAACAAATCTCAATAATAAAGCTGCAACCACTTCATTCTGCACTTGAGAGGTTTAAGAAATTTCTTTATAAACTATATCAAGAATAGTACCTTGAACCTCAACAAGTTTAGTTTATGATACAGGAGATTCCACAATTGTTTATATAAGTAAAGACAAAGACACCGTAACATCCATCATACTATTATCTTTAATAGTCTGAGAGCAGCTATCCTCTATAATTACATCAATCTTTATAAACTTTAGAGTATGTGATTCCATAATTCTTGCACCTTCTTTAGGGTCATAAAATCAATACCCCTTTAACAATCTAGATAAGATACAAAATAATTCCGAGTGGATCTGAATTGTAACATACTTAAAATTGGATTAGATAATCTCACTTCTGCATAACACCTCTAAATTTAATATGATTCAAATAATCTATGTCCAGTGTATAACTCAAAAGAAGTTTATGAAACAACTTTGATAAGAAACACATTTTGTATATAAAAAAGTTGCTTTCATAATATCAGTCCACAACAGATCAGATAAATTAGTCTTACTAATTATACCCATCATCATGTTCATTATGGTGCTTCATGCCTTTTTAGCCAAATTTTCTTGTCAGGATTTTCAGGTATAATAATTAAATTACCACCCCAGAATTTACCAAGTATTTGACAAATGACCCTTTAAGCAATTTAGTATTGTCATACTTGCCAAAATACTTACCGCTACTATTAGGCCTGACAACTTTTAAGACTAATTTGAACCAGTTTATTCTTTATCTCAATCAATTTCTTTAAATAAAAAACTTTCGGAAACAACCTTTTAATCATATATGAGATGTATATGTCATTAGGATTTAAACACAATTTTTGCAAATGTGTCCTAATTTCAATATCAGATAAGATATAATTTCAAGCAACTAAGGCTTCCATCATCTTATATCAGTGCAGTCCGCAGGCAAACCTCTTTTCAAGTGTTCCAAAATGGAATGCTTCATGGACAGTAAGCAAATTCAATTAATCTTTTCTCAAGTAATAAATCATATGTTCACAACTTAAAATTTGAAGCAGTAAAAATCTCAATAATAGTTAAGTTATTAATCACAGAAAAGGTGACTGAAAACCAAGCAATGTATATAATTAGCATCATGTGAGTACCGTGTAATTTGACATACAAGTACACATCCAGAGAGTTACACGCATAATCATATAATCACCTTTGGGCAGAATACATGACATGTAGTTGTACACTCCCCACATGATAGCGGTTATGAGAATATATTCCAATTCTTCGTGAATTCATCACCTTTGGGCATATGAATCACTAGAATCAATCACTCCTCCATCACATTATCATGTATCCCTCCATGAACTAATACACAATCACCTCTTTTGGGAGTATGACTACGCATTAGATTAGGAGACATCTCAATCATCATACAAGATTGAAATTTCTCAAACCCAATCAAGCGTGCCACTTTGGCAGTCACTACTCAATTGAATCATTGAAATTCTCTCATACCAAGGATATAAACTTTACTCCTCACATACACCATATACATGTGATTTTAACTTTAGTGATAAGGGCAACATATCACCAAAATCACATATCACGCTAATTACATTGCTTTATTCATTAATAAAATCTTTATTTATACATATATATCGAATCTGAAAGATAGATTCCAATGAGATTATTGATCACAGTAACAAAAAAAAAAATTCTCATAATAGAGAATAAAACATCTCTTATGCACCCCGATTACTAATTATTAAACTAACATTAAAAGAATGCCGATCCAAAGGATCCCTCACAAGTTAACATCAATAGCAATACATGGTACTCCAGATTGACAAGCTTGATAACTAATCAATTATTGCTCATGAGTTTCATACGGTAAAACATGACTCCAAGGCCAACAACTAATTTATTAGCCAAAGTAACACATTATCATTGTAATCAACCAGTGGTCTATTAATTGAGTCAAACCAGAGAACAAAATATCTAAAATTTAACAGTAGATACTATTGCTCTGCATAAATGTTGTCATACTCCTTAACCATAAAAAATATTCAACTTGATAGACATTCACAAGTGACCAGATGAGTTTATGTACAATATGCAGTAACTTAATTGATATGCATTACCCACATTCAGCAGATGTGTTAATCAATACAATCAGTTTGGTCACGAGTCATTAAGTCGTCCATCATTCAAAGATTACCAATGTGTAAAAGAGTATGCATGAGCAATAAAAATTTCATGACTTTTACTATTTCTCATTATTTGAAGATATATTCAATTACTATCTCGTAATGATTGTATCTCATTAAGCCAGCTTCAGTTCACAATAAAGTTTTTTATTGATGAATCACACATTTATAATGATTATGTGATAATATACCTATAACCCAACACTTACATTTCCAAAATCATAGAAAATATAAGAAAAAATATGCAAAAATACACTAAAAATACACGTATTTAGGGTTCCGTATGTATTTTCACATCCATAAAATTATCAAACATGTAAAATAAATATACTACGAGATAGGAAATCACCATATGAGTCCAACGCCGCCAACCACGCACCGATCGGATCCTCCACGCGCCCACACGCGCCGCCTGAGTGCGCGGCGCGTGGAGCTCACGCGCGGCGCGCGTTTGACGCCCAGGCAGCGCGTGGCCGTGCGTGGTGGCGCGTGCGGCCTCCTCCGGCGACGCGCCACCGACCGTCTTGCTCGTCTCGTCGAGCCCAGTCCGAATTTGTGATTTAATTTTATTTTTATTGAACAAAAAATCTCGAAAATCACAAATTATGGCAAGATCTGTACTAATTATGGCTAATCCGTACAAATTAGGGCAAAACCTTTATGTGTTCAAGTTCTAGGGTTATGGTTGCTCTGATACCACATGTTGGACGCAAATTGCGCAATCCCAAGATCTTTATAACCAGAACAAGAACGTAATTGAGTAGAAAGATTAACGCACCTATTTTGGGATCCATCGAACATAAAGTGGAAGCAGGAAAAAGGATTATCCACATATATCAAGGGGATTCACGCATCAAGTCCTTCTCCTCTATTGCCCTCCGTATCACTGGCTCAATGAGGCGCCCCCCCCCACGTGCAGCGTTAGGTAAACGCTCCTTAGGTGAGGATATATGTGAGAATTAGGATTAGAGGAGAGACTTGAGCACTATTTATAGAGTTTCCAGCCAGTCCCCCTCATTACGGGCCAGGCTCAACTCGGCCCACACTAGCCAACCCATATTAGACTAATTAAGAAATATTCTATCTCACCTTAGACCATACCCCGTAAAATGGTAAACGCTAAACGGTAAATTACAACATCAATTAATGTAATCCACATTAGAAAAAATCTTACAGCTAACGGTGCTGGCTTGGTCCACAAGGTCGGCGGACGGTCGTACGGTTGAGCGAGGACCGGAGGCGAGCTGGCTCGTGGCCGTTTGTTTCTGGCCGCACGGAGAAGGAAGCGTGCGTTTGTGCTGGGAAGGCCTCTGCGAGGCGTGGGGGTGGAGAAAGAAGAGAGAGAAAAGGGGAAAAAGAAAGATATGTCAAAGAAAACCAAAAATAAAAAAGGAAGTCATAAGTGAGGCCTAACCCTCTCTAGTCTATTCAATGGCGTGCAGAGAAAAAGAGGGGATTTTTTCATAATTTTCTGAAATGTAAATAAAGTTTTAAATTTTGATGGAAAAGTTATTATTATTTGTTTGCTTTTTGCTTTTATATAAATCCACACAAACATGCATGCTTTCGTAACTGAATAGCACGTACAGCTCACCTTTTCGTGCTCCAAGTTCACATTAGGGCAGTAAGTTTCACATTTGCGCATGTTGTGTAGGATAACAAGGGTGCGTTTGGTAACGTTTCGTTTAAAAATTGTTCTAGGAAACAGAAATAGAAAAAGTGTTTCTTTTCGGGAACAATTTTTGAACAAAAACGCGTTTGTAAATCTGTTCAAAAATATAAAAAGAATAGAAACACGTTTGGTAAATTTGTATAATTTTTTTATTTCTTTTAATTTTTTAATATTTTTATTTTATTTTTTCTATTTTATTTTTTATTTTCTTATTTCTTATTTCTTTCTTCTTTTTTTCTTCTTTTGGCCGGTCGCCAGCCTCGGCCATGGCCGCGACCGGCTGACGAGGGAACAAAAAAATAATTTTGGAACAAAACGCAAACAAACACGTTTTTGTTCCTTTTATTCCCAGGAAAAAAAAACAAAAAAGTTGTTTAAAAATAGAAAAAAGAAATGAAAACAAAAGCAGCCTAAGTCGCGGATTTTGATTTAAACTAATTAACAATACATCATCATCATACATTATGACTTCTAAATTATCGAAGATTGGCAAATATTCATATCACATGGGTAATTGCACATATGCATTACTAGATACCATTTAAATAACTTCAGTAACTATAACAAAGTTTGATAAATTTCATTAATATGATAATGCTCTTTGAAATGTATATATACAGATTGGTGGTAAGTTCTCAATCATACCAACTATTATTAATACATCATAGTAAATTATTCCTCTCATATTATTAGGTTGTGTTTTTCACAATTAACGTTGATTTAATGGAGGGCGATTCATTCACATCTAATAAAGATTATGCACAAGCGAAGGATAATTTCTTGTCTGATCTCGAGACAACGCTTTTGATTAAGTGGTTCCAACACAAATTCAATAGTTCCGTGGATTTGACGCGCATTGTTGTAGATGCCAAAAAATCAATCAGTCCCACCATTTTTTAGTTTTTGTTCTTTTAGAGCTAACAAAACAAGAAGATAAGCAATTCCACTATGTCTATTTCTCAAAGGACAAAGACCATATTATCAAGTCAGCTACCGGTCTTATTTTCTTACATTAATCCATATCCGTAGTCTTAACCTCATTATTGGGTATAGTCAAACCAATTACGTATATAATTGCAGATTAGGTAAGCATATCATAAGGCACGCGAGTTTATGATGCCTAGAGTTGATGTCATATAGCTGACAAAACAAGAAGACAAGCAATGCCATTCTGTCTCTTTGTCAAAGGACAAATACCATATTACCAAGTCAGCTACCAGTCTTATCTTATTATAGTAATCCATGTCCGTAGTCTTAACCTCATTATTGGCTATACTCAATCAAATTCGTATATAATTGCATATTAGAAAGCATATCATAATGCACACGAGTTTACAATGTCTAGAGATCGATGTCATACATCTGAGAAAACAAGAAGATAAGTATTACCATTCCATCTCTCTTTCTCAGAGGACAAAGACCATATTATCAAGTTAACCACCAGTCTTATCTTATTACAGTAATCCATATCCGGAGTCTTATTAACCTCATTATTGGCTATGCTCAATCCAATTCATATATAATTGTCGATTAGTAAGCATATCATAATGCACACGAGTTTATAATGTCTAGAGATAGATGTCATACATCTGACAAAACAAGAAGATAAGTATTGTCGTTCTCTCTCTTTCTCAAAGGACAAAGACCATATTATCAAGTGAGTTACTGGTCTTATTTTATGGCAGTAATCCAGATTCGGAGTCTTAACCCCATCGGCTATAGTCAATCCAATTCGTATATAATTGCATATCAGTAAGGATATCAGAATGCACACAAGTTTATGATGCCTATAGATTGATGTCATAGATCTGACAAAACAAGAAGATAAGCACTGCCATTCCATCTCTTTCTCAAAGGACAAACAACTTATTATTAACTTGATGCACATGCTTTCACATGCTTGGACTGCTTTATCTTCTTTCTTCCTAAACAAATGAGAGACTTTCGAAGTAGTCTGGGTGGGGGTGGTGGTGGCCCATCTCCATCTCCTTGGGGTTTTATAATCATAAGGTAGGAAGTATCGACACTCTTCGAGAGCTTTCGTGTCGTATTTGAACACTCCAACATGCATTCAACACTCTCCGATACTCTTGGACGCTCGGTTAATGCATGTTGGAAAATCCAACACATGTTCAACTTTTTAACACTCTCGACACTCGAATTGAAATTTCAACATGCAAGTTTCCAACACGTGATTCTGACATGCGAGATCAATTTAAAGAATTTTCAATGAATTGAGGTCAAAATGTATATATGTAAAAAAATAAAAATAATAATAATAAAAATAATAAATGGGGAAAGAAGAAAAACTCAGTATTCTCTTCTCTTCTAACCGACACAATTTATCCCCAATTTTTGTTTTATCTTCTCTTCCGACACATCTAACACGTTAGTCTAGAATATGAATTGCTTTTTTCTCCGAGTTTTATGGATTATTGGAATTGAGTTAAATTTGTCAAATTAAAACAATGAATGATATTAATAAAAAGGTGGATTAATGTTATTAGTGTAAATTTATTCTAGGCTTTTATTGTGATTTATTTATTTGTGGATTTGAATCAAATTAATTTGATTTAAATAATCATAAAAATGATAATTTATTATGTATATATAAAAATATACATTTAACATACAACGTGTCCCAACATGTCGGAGTTATCTGTTTTTTTTTTTTTTTAATTTATAGAAATGACGTGTCGGTGTGTCGTGTCGTATCGTGTCGCGTGTTGGTATCGGTGTCAGTGCTACTTAGCTCACAAGGCACATGTCCAATGGAAAATGTGACAATTTGAGTCGTAGAATATGAGAAAGAATATTTTTAGCCAATATCAATAAGCGTAATAAAAATGTGAATGCATTCAATTGAGTAGCCTAAAATGATGTGGCGATTCATGTAAAATATTCTTAGCCATCTGTGCAAATAGCATACCTCCTCACACTTGTCATAGACAATTCACTCACATCACCAATACATTCATCAGCATTATTCTTCTGTTATATCGTCTCAGGTTTCACAGTAACAACCCCCGCATAGGACGGCTAAATTGCGGGGTAACCAACAAATGTTGACATCGGTCGTTGTGCCTTATTAATTTTTGCAAATTACATTTGGCTCCAACCAATCACGCAAGACAAGAGATTAGTATCAAAAAAGTTCTAAACCTACTGTATTTATGCCAATTGAATCTGAAATTTATTAAATTTGTCCAAATTTAGTCTTAAACCTTTTTTCCTAGTGCCAATTTAGTCTTTTCAACTAATTTTGGCTAAATTTGGTTGACGTGGATGTCGACTGGCCTACGTGGCATAGCCAATGCTGACGTGAACAATTTTTATATTTTTACTATTTTCTCTGAATTTTTTTCCTTTCTTTTTTCTTTTGCCGGTGACCACCTATTGACCATGGCTAGCTGGACTGGCCTTGCTAGCCGTTGCTTGGGTGAGAGCAAGACCACCGATTCTTGGGTTCGAGCAATTTTTGTTGAAAGAAGCTAGTTTGTTTCGAATATCCGGTGAAGAATGATCTTCTGGGCTTTTTCTTTTACTCGAAGTGGTCGAAGATGTCGAAGACTACATTTGAGCAAATGAGAGGGACAGGTCGCTGCCTGGGGATAGATTTAGTCATGTCTTTGATCTTGTGTAAAATGGAAACTAAGCAGTTCAACAGAATCGTCTTGAATCATTTAAATAGTATCTGGTGGTTGCTCATCGGCCATCGACAGAATCGTCTTGAATCACCTAAACAGTATCCGGTGGTTGCTCATCAGCCATGGCCGGGTAAGGGCCGGTCTAACCAGATTTGGCGAGGGGAATCCTTGTTGAGGCTCACCCAGTTGGGCCTCGCCTGTGGTGGGCAACAACGACCCTCGCCCAGCCTGCTTAGCCATGGCTGGTGGCCATTCACTAGCAAAAAAAGAAGAAATGAAGAAAGAAAACAAAGATAAAAAGAAAAAAATAAAAACTATTATAATAGTATTAAAATTGTCTACATCAGTGTTGATGATATCACATGGGCTAGTTGGCATCCACGTCAATTATATCCAGCCAAAATTAGTCGGAAGAACTAAGTTAGCACAATTAAATGGCTTAGGTAGTAAATATGCACCAATATAATAGGTGACTTTTTTGGAAACTTTTCCCTGCAAGCCAAGGAGGGGATTCCATTCTTGGCTTGCTTTTTAACTCTAAAACCAACATCAAGTAGATATAAAACACACGAAAAGACATGGTTTCTAGTCACATTTACACAGATTTGGATGGCATTTAGTTCAAGTTAGAGTTGCAATCAAGAACTCCTGAGGCAATGAGTATTAGTGGAGTAATTGACACATATGGTGTTTTTTACGAGGTGGAGCTTGTAGATATAATGATTGGTACAGTTGTTGAGTTTAGCAAGGTCCATGTTTGATCTCAGGACATATATGAGTACAAGTGGAGTTGGTGTTCTAATGAAGTTCATGGTTATGGAGAAGCTTAAATGTGGCTTGGACTTAGAAGATCTTTGTGGAGTTCAGCCAATGCGGGTTATGAGAGAGTAACAGTAAAGTTTAATAATAGCGAAACGATTATGACTTGGCTCTAAGGTCGAGCTCTAGTGGAGATAATTAAAAATATGTCTTGAGTTTGACTTTGGAAGGAAACTTTCCTATTTTAAGTATGTTTCTTAGTTGGACTAGGAATCCTAGTTTAAATTTGGTTTCTTATTTTGGATCCACTCTTGTCTATAAATAAGAAGTGTTATCTATGTGAAGAGTATTCAAGAGCGGACTTCTTGTAAATTGGACCCCAAAGCAATTTGAGAGTGTTGAAGCCAATTAAACTTGTGAATAAGATTTGTAAATTCCCTCATGAAATTGAGAGATTGTTTCCTGAGGAGTTGTGGAGCTAAGCATCATGTAAGTTATTGAGTGTAATTAAGGCCTGGAAAATACTAAAAGTGTTTAAGTGATCGGAGTATAATTATAATTTTCACTGTATTGCTCGGTTTAAAGTAAAATTATGTACTGCTCTCCCTGTAAATATAGGTTACACTGACCAAATCACATAAATCCGGTATATAATTTATTTCCTTATTTGGTCTATTTTATTATTCAATCATTTATTTTCGCTACATGTTATTATATATCAAAATTCAAATACGTTTTAAGGATCGATTTAGCGAAGAAAATCTCAGAATAATGCTATTTTGCTTGTGGGGCCTACCTCAAGCAAAAAAGCCATTGCTAAGTCTTGGTCTAGTCAAGATACATATTATCTGGACAAGGATGGACTTGTTTTTTCCTCTCCCTCTCGACAATAAGTGAATAGAGTTCTTTTAAAAAGATTTCCCCGCGGTCAAGTAGGTCTTCTCTTTCTTTCACTGCCTTCTTTAAAGAGTATGTCCGCAATGAGTCCATGAAGTTCTTTAAAAAGATCCAGACTTTCAGGAAAAACATACCTACCTCGTTGAATCTTATGTCTTCTGTCAAATAATGAGGGATTCTTCGACAAAATGCTTGGCCAACACATAGCGACAGCAGGAAACGGTTTTCGTGCGTGTGAAAGCGACATGCTTTCGTCTCCTAATGCTTCAAGGTTGTACTTGTTTTGTTTTTCTTTTATGGCTCTTTCTTCGATAGCACATGAACATCCAGAGGTTCTACTTCCATTTATGTCTCGGACGTATTGGTACAGTAATGCGACTTCTATTTGCTTGAATTAATGTGAGGTACAAGGTTGGCTGCAAATCTGATCAGCTCATGTTTATTCATTACGTTGTAGTGAATTTTCAATGAGAGATAAAAGAGACCAGACAAGCATAAATCAAATGAGGAAGTCATTGATTGCATCACTCATGAGAGGAATTTGAAAGCTATGTCCATAGAAGATATTGTCATCTTAAGGTCTTTTACTCTCTTTCAGCTTCGAATTCCAGTTTTCGATACAGTGAGTCTCGCGAGAAAAACATGAAAAGTGAAAAGGTGATTACTTTGTCAAATTTCAACGTGGGATTTTAGAGTGAAAATGAACAACTGAATTAATCAGTTGGCCTGCAATTCAATAATGTAAGCTCTTAGTGAAATATTTGGTTAAAAAAAAAGGGTCCTACTCTTCTGTACTCTTATTTGAACGAAATTAACGAATTACATTACATGTTTTGTTTAAAATATAAGTTAGAGCCAAGGAGAATATAACGATAAAAAGAATAGTTTACGTGACATATCTGTAAAGAAGTGGAAGCAAACAATAATAGTACATACAAAAAGTAAACGCTTTAGCCCGAGTCTAGGATCATGGGACGCATGCATTGTTTTCATCAATTATGCTTTTCCTCAAGCCAAACCTCGTTAATATACTCGAAACCAGCAACAACCATTGGGTTAATTAATCCATAATGAGGATTGTTGCGATAAGGCGAGCGATCGAATAATAATATAAATAAAAGAAGAAAATAAATTGGACACCGAATTTATGTGGTTCAGTCATAAAGACCTACGTCCACGAGGAGAGCAGCGGCGAATTTCACTATAAATCAAGCGATATAAGGAGATTACACACTTGAGTCACTCAAACACTCTCTCAGTCTTTCCCAAGCCCCAATTACACCCAATAACGCACGCGGTGTTAACCCCGAAATTTCTCAAGAAATAATCTCTCAATCTCACGAAAGAATTACACGCATATTTTACCACAAGATTTAATTGGCTTGAATACTAAATCTTCTTAGATGTAATTCACGGACAAGAACGACAAAGAAAATCCCTCCCAAGCACTCGACAATGAGACGGCGCTTCAAGACTAATTCTTCATGATCAACCCTCTTACATCCATGACCACGAGTCTATATATATAAATGAGACCCTTATTCTTTTGCCAACTTATTATAGGATTCTGTTACCTATCTTGCCTATTTTAACCAAAATATATATCTATATATTTTAAACAAAATCCAAATCCAAGTGAAAGTTGGACTTTCCTATTTCAGTGGCCAAACTTTCAAACGTAGATTCAAATTTTGGAAGTTGATCTTCGGATCTTCTTTGCTTAATTTCGAATGTCTGCAAAATATCCAATTCGGAACATTTGTAATTTCACATTGAGCTCAAACTCAAGACATATTTTAACAAGGATAAACATTAATAATCTACGTGCTAGCTCGATCATTATTCAAATTTTAATATATAAATGATATTTTCTTTTTTCTAAAAAGTATAGTGAAAGGAACCATTGGACCATTCAAAAATAGGGGGACATATAATTAAGGCCCATTTTTTTTTTTTAATACCCTTGATGTGATTACAACTGGACAAGAAATGAATTGAATCCTTGACTCTAGTTAATGACAAGTTTATTGATATGACGCGTTATATTATTCCAACATGCTATATTATTACTTGATGCAGTCCATGTCTACAGCCTTACCTACCCTAATTGATAATTAATATAAAGTTAATTATCAAGCTCAAACTCGTATCAGATCAAATATACAGGACCAATCCAAATACTTTAATCATTTCAATTTTAAAATAGTTCACTGACATATTGGACTAGATGGAATTATTTCTCTCTAATTATCACTGTCCATCGACACAATAAAGTCTAATTCGTGCGTGTTTTAGTAATTCTCGAAAAAAAAAAAAAGTGTCAATGAGTTGATCGATTTTCGT
The DNA here is from genome assembly GCA_014182575.1 of Eucalyptus decipiens. NCBI lineage: Eukaryota > Viridiplantae > Streptophyta > Magnoliopsida > Myrtales > Myrtaceae > Eucalyptus > Eucalyptus decipiens. The sequence continues at coordinate 7,627,281 of CM024609.1, read as the reverse complement.
TTTGGTGGATTTGTCTAAATATTCAATGTAATCACATTGTTTTCAGGAACGAGATATTGATTTAGTAATGCAACTTTGTCTTTGAAAATTAATAAATCTGCCTCAGAACAATCACATTGCGACTACAGCCAATACTTCAAGTTATACACTAAACAGATTATTTGAGTTATACTTATCGAATTTAACGTATTTCCCAAAAGCTTTCAATCAGTTCAAGAGAGCTCCGATAATGAAATCAACCAAGGTTGAGCTATGGAATAATATGTCATCATCTCGACCCTACACATGTTGTGAAGATACATCATTAGCTACCATCAATGATGTAGTTTATGAGATCCAAAGAGATAGAAGAAACAAAGGAAAGACCATCCTTAGGAAAACTGTCCATAAAATTCTAAACCTATTGCATTTTTACCAATTTAGTTTTAAACCTTTCGATTTTGTCAATTGAGTCAAATCGATCAAAAGTGGCCGGAATTTGATGACGTGAATGCCGATCGTCTTATGTGGTATGGCCGGCATTAACATGAACAAATTTTATTTAATTTTTTTATATATTTTTTTAAAATTTTAATTTTTTTATGTATTTAATTTCTTTGTTTTTCTTTTCTTCCTTTGGCCGGTCACCCGCCTCTCAAGCAATCAGCCGGAGGCCATGATTGGCAAGGTCACCCTCGCCAAATTCCGTGAGGTCATTGTCACTAGGTCGCTAGGTCTAGTGAGGGACAACCTCGCTAGCCTTGAGCGAGGCTTGCAGTCGGCGAGGTCATCCTCACTAGCCTTCAGTGAGGCCAATCCTTGCTAGCCTCGCCTGAGGTCGGCGAGGTCGCCCCCTCACTAGATCTCAACAAGGTCTCTTGCTTGAGGTCGATGAGGGCTCGTTGGTCTCTAATGAGGCTCAACCTCACTGGATTTGGCGAGGGCAAGCCTTGCCTAAGGCTAGTGAGGTCACCCCTCGCTAGATACTGACGAAGGTGACCTTGCCTGAGGCTAGCGAGGCTGACTCTCATCGGTCGTGGCCTTTGGCTCATTGCTGGAGACTAGGCAACTGTTAAAAAGAAATTAAAAACATAAAAAATAATTAAAATTTTGAAAAAATATCAAAAAAAATTATAAAATTTATCCATGTCAGTGCTGTCGTCCACATTAGCGAATTCTAGCCAAAATTAGTTGAATAGACTCAATTGGCAAAAAGTAAAAAGGTTTAGGACTTAATTGATAAAGTTGAAATGTTTATGACTTTTTGAACAATTTTCTCAATTATCTTGTTACATTTTAGCGAAAAAAGAAAAGAAAAGAAAAGAAAAAGGTCATCTCCTTACAAATATTGAAAAGATGGAAGAGTTGCTAATGCAAAATCATCTACATGGCTTATGTATTTGAAGCTAACACCCTAAAGACATGTGTCGCGACCCAAATTTTTCGAGAGTTACCACCTAGGATTTGGCTAATGGATTGTTAAGCCTAGACTTAACTCGGGCTCTCCCAAGCCCATACCAATTCGCGACTTAGATTTAAATTTATCAACATGCAATTGCTTTTTAATGAGGAGTCGCCACTAATTTATTTTTGGTGGGTCGATTAGAAACCTAAGTAAAGTAACGGGAGATTCACTTTACTCCTACGAACCAGAGATTTGGGTACAGTGACTTGATTACGCTAGATTTCTCTAACGCCCTTTCGATACCATTTAATTTATTTTTGAAAAAAAAGGTTTTGCAGGCAGCTTGAATTGATTTTAAACTAGTTCCCTAACATGTGAGGTGTTCATGTAGGTGCGCAAACCACCAATTTAACACCCAAGAAAGCAATTAAATAATGCAGGACTTATCTCAAAGCAACGAAAGCATCTGCAGTGTTAAATTAAAATACATCGACAATCATAGATATAGTTTCTAATTAACACGCAATTTCTTTTTTTGTTTTCACTTTTTAACGAGACTATAATCCATATGCAATGCAATGCTTTTAATCATATGAAATGATATGGCATGACAACATGTCATAAACTATATGAATGAATAGAAAAAAAATGATTTCTTAATGAACATGCAATAATTAAATATGCAATCTAAATTAACCATAATGACTTAATTCTAATGACGTGTGATGCAATGCGATGATGTACAAAATTATTTTAACTAAAATGACATGCGACATGCAATTTAATATGCGAGCTATATGTCATACGACATTTATTAAATGACCTAATTTAATGACGGGCAATTTCTAATTAAATGGACCTAATAACAATCAACAAATGACGTGAATTTCATGAACCTAATTCTATATGACATGAACATTTTTATTTTCCTAACAAAACATGCAATTTATTTAGGAGACGCCCTAATTCAACATGATATATGCATGATGATTTTTTGTGTTTTTTTTTTTTTAATTAATTTCGAAATTAAAATTTTCACATGCAATTCAAATAATGATAAAACTAACATCCTAAATGAATGTGCTTTTTCTTTTGGTTTTCTTTTCCATGATTCAAAATAAAATTCTTATTTTAAATAGAAAAGATAATAACCAAACCTAATCTTAATTCAACAATTTTTGGATTTTCTTATTTAAAACTCGAAATAAGATTGCAATTTTAACCTTAACACAGAAATATTCTAAAGCAAATATAATCCTAACTCAAATATTTTTTTGGATTTTTTTACAAAAATAAGATTGACTCAACCAACTTAACGACAGGAAATTAAACAAGATAAGATCGATATCTAAAAATCGATGAATCATATCTCGCCCATGAGATCGAGTTGGCCATTTTAAATTAAATCGCGAATCGAATCTCGAGCTTCGAGACGTGGATTGTCGATTTTGAAGTGATTGCGAGTCGGATTTCGGGTGCGAAAATCGGATCATCAATCCTCGCTTGAGGGCACTTTCATGTTGGAACATCAATCATATATATATTTAGGAATAATCCTACTAAAAAAAAGTAAATAAGTGAGAATAACATAAAAAAAAATAAAGTAAATAAAAAAAGAAAAGAACTACCTAAATGATTTTCTTTTTTTTTCTTTTGTTACACGCGGCTGGTGGTGGGTCACCGAAAGACAGCCGGTCAGAGGTCCAGCAGGGGGATCGCCGGCGAGGGGGCTCCGGCGAGGCAAGGCAGGTGGGCGTCTGGCGCGGGGCAGCGAGGATTGACGCCGGCAAGGGACTTCGGCGAAGCAGGGCACCGGCGAGGGGGCGTCGCAGGGCGCGGGGCTTGCTGTCGGGCACCGAGGAGACGCGAGCAACAGCGATGTGGGCTCTGGCGGCGTCGGGTCGCGGCAGGAACAGCGGCACGGCGACGGCTGAGTGTCGGGGGGAGGAGCGGTTCGGCAGCAGCGTCGGCGGGGCACAGCTGGGCGAGCAGATCACGGACTGAGTGGTGCAGCAGCAGCTTTGCCGGGATCTTGCAGATTGTAGGTGAGGCGGAGCGCGACGGTGATTTGAGGAATGGTGATGCGGCGTTCGGCGAGCAGGGGCGTCGGGTCTCAGCGCAGCGGAAGAGAGGTGCAGCAGTGCGGGCGCGGCTGCGTGGGCATGATCGTCGGAGGCGGCAGGCGGAGGCGTCGGCACAGGGGTGCGGTGGCGCGGCTGGGTGAACCTGATTTGGGGCTCCGATGGTGCGCCGGTGAGGATAATTCACGGAGAAGAAGCACAGTAAATCTGCTTTTTACTGTGTCTTCTCTCTCCTCTGCTGTCTTGTACTTTTTGCTTCTGCTTTTTTTGACTTTTGCCTATTTTCTAACTTTTTCAAACGAAGAGAAGCCTAGACCGAAACTCTCTTCTCTCTCTTTCCATTTTTTTTTTTTTTTTTCACTTCCCCCTCTCTCTCTCTCTCTCTCTGTTGTCACTGTTCTGCTGTACTTTTTCACTTCTTTTTCTAGCCTTCGACGAAGAGAATCCTAGAAAAAGCCCCCCCCTAAGGTCCACGTACTCTGTTGCTTTTATTGGGGGTAGAAGATAGGTTTTCGATTCTCCCTTCAAATCATAATTTTTCATCAACCGATCACACTCAAAATTACGATAAATATTTTCTCGAAATCCAAATCTTGCAAAGATAAATTGCAATATCACAATATTTTTTCACACATGCGTCCTATCCAAAAGATTCATATCCCGGAAAATTTTTAAAATTTCTATTTTTTCACGAGATAATTAAAAACGTGGGCTTGGGCCAACCTATTCGCTTCATGGGCTTGATCAATCTAATTTGAATATATCCGCCACCGGTCCAATAAAATGCAAAAAATGCAAATAATAAAATAAATGCAATTTAAATCTATATGCTATGCAATTAATATTTTTTCAGGAATTAAATTAACCCTTAATTTTTAATCTGATAAATAACTATACGGGTAGCCAAAATTTAGATGTCAACAACATATCTCTCCCATTTGACTTGTGGTGAGAGCTTGAGATATGGTTTTAACTCTAACTTAATGGTTGTCTTATTCAAGACAGTACCAGTAAGAGCATGAAAAGAACAATATTCTGCGCGTATGAATCCAGACATCTGTAATTGATTCAAGCCAAGAAATGTCGTCGAGCATTTTTTTGTCTAACCTTAATAATTTGACTCTTAACCTGACGAACAGCTGAGAGGTTACTCCCGGAAACACGGGACGAATTGATGAGCTATCGCATTATAATGATTTTCCCTTAGCAAGACAAAGCGCATTTGTAGCAGACCAGAATCTATCGTTCCTCAGACCACTTTATTCTCGTGGGTTCAGACACAGACACCATGGTACCCTGAAGCTCTTGAATTGTCTTCTATATTGCGCCTCTTCTTCTTTTCTTCCTCCACCTCAAACACGTACTTATAAGAGTAAGTCTAGGGTTCGTTGCCAATACATATTTCCTATTTTGGAATCAAAGGATATATGTAATATTTAAGAATACGAAACCTTTCCTTTGATCCCATGTGACTTAAATTACTCCCCAAGTTTGATTATAATAAATCAATTTTTTTCAACTTGGCACCCCACCTCATGAAATTTTCGGCCATTTTAATGAACAAGGGCTTAGCTAAATTTTCAATTGACACAGGTTTAGGCCAACTAATTCAATTGAGAACTCCCCTTTGCTTTAGTCTTTGAACTCCAATGCAATTATATTGTCCTGTTACTATTAATGTAGATGCTCTAATATGTAAATGCAAATTAATAATATTTTTTATTAGGGGTTAGATTCGATATCTAATTTTCCAATGTAATAAATATCTAAACAGATCGTAAAAAATTTAGTTGTCAACAACAGGGGTTTCACTTTCTCAATTTTTTATGTACGCAATATCTAATAAATTCACCTTCATGTGCGTTTGATGTGCACACACAATGTGTATAAGAGTGATGGAGCCAGAGTAAATTATCGACTTAACTGAATAAAGGCACGATATATCTTCATGTATAAATAAACATTGCAATCATGAAATTTTTTTATAACACCACCAAAGCTACCAAAGATATGTTAGACAAGGATTAATGTATAGTTGCCTATATGAAAGGATCTAAAAGTAAAAGTCTTTCCAACAAATAAAGTGTTTGTTTCTTTTTTCTTCTCTTTGGCACAACAATACAGTTAGTTTCTTTTCTTCTCCAGTGCGTGTCCTACTTTCATGTTTCACCAAATGTTACGGCATGGTAGGTGTCCAACAAGACAGGCTTTAATGTTGGCTCGGTTCACTCTCATTTGGAAGAAGCCCAATGAATTGCAAACCTAAAATGATTTGAGCCTATATGATAAGTCATATGGAAAAATAGAGTTTCTCCTTATCTTTTATGTGGTAGCCACAAAGAATGTCAATTGAGATGTAGAAACAAGAGAGAAAGACAAAACAGAAAATGTGGGGTCTAGAGCAAAGTCTGATTTACATCAAGTTGGCATCAGATATTGATTCGTGGTCTGATTGAGCTAAAATTTTGTCAATATGTTCATGGCGCACTCTTCTTGAATTTGAATGGTTTGATTTTTGTTTGAAGCTCCATACATTAGGTTTTTCATGAGTTGATCAAAACTTGTATTTTTGGTCAAATTTATCTTTGATCTCTTGTTAAATTTATACATATTGCCAAGAATGATATTCTTGAGGTCTTTGTTGCTATGTACCTCTAGTATTTACTAGAGAAGAACATTGTCACCCGATTTTGTTGATAGTGAAGATTTGTGGATGAACTCCGGTCATGTGGTTTTTGATCTTCTTACACCGAGGAGGTTTTCCATGTAAAAAAAAAAAAATCACCATGTGTTTAGATGCTTGGTATTTATTTTGTTCTAATATCTTTGTAAGTTTACACAAAAAAAAAGATTATTTTGATCCGTTGCGTTAATCCGATATTATTCAGATTATTATTGTTTTCCCAACATTTAATACTTAAGTTTCGCAGAAAAAATCAATTGAATTTAAGCAAATGAGGTCAAGGACAACCGTCAATCGTGTTCACCTACATAATACTGACAAACGCGTTTATGTTTTATTAGGGAGTTGTAGCCGACAATGTGAAGGATGGTCACAAGACGTGGACAAAGAACCATGGCGACCGCCCCCCTCAAAACTCGGAGCGAGATATATCACTTCCGTCAACATGACAGCTAATGTTCCCACACCATTCACGTGACAGTTGATTTATAGTAGAGTTCTTTATTTTTCTATCCATGGATATAATTATACCGATCGAATCATATAAATATGGCATTTAATTTTTTTTTTATGCTATTTATTTTAGTGTTCCATTGCTTACTTTTCGCAACACTTCAACCATTCTGTGACTAGGAGGAAGGTTATTTCCTGCTTTTGATGTTGACGTTTATAAAATGGAGTCGACCACGCGTGAAATTGCCTTCACGCAGCCAATTGTTAGACAATTGTTTTCTTTACAAAATAAAGTAAGGGATAACTTTTAGATGCTGAAAACATATGATCTAAGTCTTTCCATATAACTTGCATATTTCTGTCTTTCTATCCTCGTCTTTTTATAATCTCTTTCAGGTGAGAGCACGAAAGACATGGAGGCAGTAACATCGCCGGCCAACTCATAATGCTATATCAGTTGTAACGTTGAAAGCAGTGCAAGTCATATCTCGTTCTTCGTAATTGGCCGAGCAATTTAGAATCAAGAAAAGATTGTTGTTAGTTGCTAGCTAAAAATGACCGCAATCCTCATCAACTTGCTAGAAACAGCGAACCTGTGGAAATAGATAATTAAAAACCCTAATCTAGAACAGTCCTGAATTTGTAATACGAGTAGAGAAGGCAACACATCAGTTTGCGCAATTAACAGGGAAAGCCTAAAGAAACCCTACTTGTTGTAACAAGAGGCATGGAATCTTGACCTCATTACTCATCGTATTTGATTTGGTAATGTGACCACACATGATGTTGAGAGTTATGACGATATTACTAAGGAGTCAATTAACAATAATTTTTCTATGGACTTCTAGAAATCTGTTCCATGCAACTTGGCAAGGAAATTTTGAAGCATGGATAAAGGACCCCTTACATGTAAGATTTATTGCTCATGCAAATTGGGGTCTTCAATCTGGTTTACTGGCCATGGAAGCTTTTACTAAATGGTTTGCTGTTGGCCCGGTGAATATACTTCGAAATTAGAAAACCACCCTAATCATGTCGAAACGATGAATTTTGAGGACGAAAATGACTACAAGTGGGTGTCCTATTTGGTTGCAATATTGTATTCTGAATGAGCTTTTGCAATTGGTATTACCAGCCTCCATGACTCTTTTCGGATCAAATGCTATGGCTTGTTCATTAAGTGACACACGAATTTTCGTTCTGGCCAGTCTTTTGGAAACTCGATATTGCTTCACTTGAGCAGCTTCAGTTAATTACGGCATGTTATCGTTTTCATCATCCATTTAGTCTATCCCTCCTCCTCGGACAATCACAGTTGAATATCAATTCGTGTAATTGGTGGCATAGACATCAGTTTCCACTATAAAGTATGAACTAGTTCCTCGCACTCCTAAAATAACATTGACTGCTTGACTGTTGACTAATTAATATGTTATTTGGAAAGTACTCCCAAACAAACATTACTGTAACGGACTTAATGAGGCCCAATCCTACGCACCAAACTTCATTCCACACGAGCGCCTGATTAGCAGTTCGTCTAACATAATTGGGAAGTTGCATTGGAACTCAGTTGTAAGCAACTAATACACCGAAAAATGTTGTCTGGGGTCTATGTTTAAGTAATAGTTGAAAGTGACCCGCATATAATTTTTTGTTAATAACGACAAAAAGAATTTGACAAGCAATTCTTTTGTGCATTACTTTCTGGAGCCACATATAATTGGCTTTTTTTTTCTTGTAAGCATTACTTTCTGGGGCCTCATATAATTGGCTGTTTTTTTTTTTTTTTTTTTTTTTTTTTTTGAAGCATTACTTTCTGGGGCCTCATATAATTGACCTGGGACAAATTAACAAATTGACTAGCAACATATAATCGAGATAAAATAGTTAAGAGCACGCAATGGAAGCCCGAGACCGTGACAGTAAGGTTTACTCGGGCCTATCAATATATCCATATAGACCAATTTTCATAAGTTTAAATCAATGGGTTATAGGCCAAATAACATATATTAACTGCTCCTCCCAACATCAATTCTTCAGTGTGATTTTTTTCCAACACAACACACAAGTGCATCTCAATAAAAATTGGAGTTAGAGTGATGATTATATCGATATTTAATTTAACAAAATTTAGTTTTTATTCTTGTAAGGTGATATTATTTGAGTCGACTCGAGGTACTACTGTGCCATATGAGCCAAAGAGGTTGATTACCTACTACGACTCCAATTGGCTTTTGCCAAGACAAAACTCACTCCACCAGATGAGTTTTACCTGATATTTATAGTTTCTTTGAGACATCGTAGGTTCGCTTGGGTTTTGTCTAATAAAACCGAAAAAAATAAAGGTAATCGTCGACGTGTGTGTGAACAGACATCTTAGTGAGTGCAGCACTCTATATATAAGTGTGCGCTCGAAAGTATGCAATATCAGAATTCGAAGGAGCGGCATTAAAGACGCACACATCGAGGGGGAGAGAGAGAGAGAGAGAGAGAGAGAGAGAGAGAGAGAGAATGGTGGTCGCGGGAGGAGACGAGACATCGTTAGAATTCACGCCGACGTGGGTGGTGGCTGTAGTGAGCTTCGGCATAGTGTTCATTTCTATCACTGTTGAAAAACTCTTTCATTGTGCCGGCCAGGTGATTACTCTTGCTTCCTAAGGTCCTGGAGTATGGACCTCTCCAAAAGTCTAACTCGAACATGTCAATCGTGATGCCGGCAATTCTCTAACTCAAGTTTCCTGTTTAATGTAGCGTTTGAAGAATCGCAAATGGTGGCCTTTCACCGTTGCCTCACGGAAGATCAAGGATGGTGAGGGATCTCTGTTGAAGAAATCTTGCCAGAATATTTTGAAGCTGACAAAACGTTTCTATCAGTCTAGTCTGGATCATTACAGACTTTCGGTTTAGAGTCTGAAGACAGTCGGACATCAAGACTCAAGGCTCAAGACTCAAGACTCAATACTTAAAGATATTCTCATTGACAGTTTTCTAATCCAGTATCGAAAGGCTATCCAGAACCTATGTGTTTGGTTAAGGAGTTAGTCCTATTCTCTGGAGAAGATATCTTGGCAAGGTTAAGCTAACGGATTCTTTCTATTCAAGATCCGATGATTGACGAAGTAATCTTGGAAAGTTCTATTCTTGGAAACCAAGATTCTGGTTGTATGGGCGAACATGATTGATTGGGCTATCGTCAAGTTCCTTTAATAGCTCAAAAGATCTCCTTAATTGATTCCGTCCAACGGGTTGATTGGAGGAATTCCTTTGGTAAGTGCCAACAGGTATGATGGCATGAAGGAGTATAAAAGGAAGTCGTTCAAGTTATTTTAGTGCATGCTCGATAGACGAATTCCAGTCCGAAGTTCCTTGATATTCATCGATTCATTACGAGCAAAATTGTTTACACAAAAGAGTGTTTATACTTAGTGATATCTTGAGCAAGTGTGGTAGATCATCTACACCACTGAATCAATGAAGAATAACGCTGTAACACTTCTTTGTTCATAGTGGAATCCAGCCAATAGGCTGTCAGTGCAGAAGAGTGGACGTAGGCTTAAACAAAAGCCGAACCACTATAAACATTGTGTTCAATTCTCTTTTCCCTTCTCTTAGTCTTTCGATTGTTGTTTATATCTATCAATTGTCTAGTATTGTGTGATTTAAGTAAAAAATCGTTTTATACCTATTCACCCCCCTCTAGTTACTCATTCTAGCTATATCAATTGGTATCGAGCTGTGTACTCACTTTATTTGAAGTGTTTTACTTGAGTAAAAGATCCATGGCTAGTATGTTAGCACCGGGGCTGGTGGAAGGGCAAAACAATATCAGACCACCCTACTTTGATGGAAAAGATTACAACATCTGGAAGAACAAGATGAAAGCTTTTCTACGATCAAAGGATCCTCTGGAATGGGACGTTGTAGAAAAAGGAATCATTCCTAAAGTTGCAGCTGTCTCGAAAAGAGGAAAAGAAGCTGTGGAAGCTAGCGGAATGTCTCGAAGAAATAATCAAGAGACAAACTCTTGATGCAAAAGCAATATATTCTTTATATTGTGCTTTATCACCTACTTGAATATAACAGAATATCTTCTTGTGATACAGCAAAAGAAGTCCGGGATAGGTTACATATCACCTACGAAGGAACTGATCGAGTGAAAGAGACCCGGAATCAATATTTTCTCGGTCAATATGAAGCCTTCAAAATGAGATCCGGAGAATCAATAATTGATATGTTCGGTCGTTTTACAAAAATTTTGAATGGTCTTCAAAATCAAGGTCAACCAATTTCGATTCCATGAAGGTTAACAAGCTTCGCATGGACTCTCCAAGGACTTGGAATCACATAAAGACTTCAATAAGAGAGACACAAAGAATCATGCCACTATCTGTCGATGAGCTGGTTGGGACTCTTTAGTCTTATGAAGTGGAACGAATAAACGAAGACGAAGATCCAAAGGTAAGAAATCCATTGCATTAAAATCAAATGATGATTATGATGTTACGATTACGAAGACGATATGAACGATGAGGAGCTTGCCCTTATGATAAGAAGATTCGAAAAGTTGAATAGAAAAGGAAGAAGATTCAACTCTAAGAGACAAGGTTTTCAAAGACAACGGACCAAGATGTTGATGATGATGAAGCAAACAAAGATGTAGTTTGCTTTGAATGTAAGAAAAAGGGACACATCGGACCCAACCGTCCTCTTCTAAAGAAGAAGAAAGGAAAGGCTGAAAAGTCTCGAAAGGCTCTCAAAGCTGAAAACACTGGAGTGATACGAGTGTGAAGAAAGTGATGATGAATATGCCAACTTGTGTCGATGGCGCAATCGGACTCGAGACTCAAACTCGAATCGGACTCGGACAGCGAATTTGAAGTAAGTAATTTCAAAATTCCTGTCAAGGTTTCTAAGTATATTGATGAGCTATGTTTAAGTCTTAAGACTTTTCTTAAAAGGATTTACGAACTTAAAAGGGAAAACTCGGTTTTAAAACAGCGGGAAAATATTTTGAAAGAAAAAGTTAAATGTTTAGACATGAATGTTTCTACTCTTAAAGAAAATGAAGAAAATCTTTTGAAAGAAAATTCTCGTTTAAAAATTGACTCAGAAATATTTCAAAGAAATTTTCAATAGGGTCTGAGAAACTTGAAAAAATTCTTTCAGTACAGAGACCTTATTTCAATAAGTCTGGTTTAGGTATGACAGAAGAAACTATTCCCTTAATTGATTTTCCTAAAGTAAAAGAAAGAATTAAGCAAAGACCTTCAAAAGAAGCTTATAAAAATAATTTCAAAAAGGTTTTTGTAAAGCCTCGTAGGTCGAAATGCTCTCGGGTGTTCTAAGTGTAAAAGTCCGGATCATTTTGAAAAAGAATGTCCTATGGTTTGGAAACCTATTAAGAAAACTTGGGCTAGTCTTGTTTATCTTACTAACACAAAAGGACCCAAGAAAACGTGGGTACCAAAGAAAGCTTGAGATATTTCTTTGAATGCAGGTATCTATCAAGAGAAAGGTAAAGTGGTATCTAGACAGTGGATGTTCAAGACATATGACAGGAGACTCAAAATGCTTTTTAAAGCTTGTTCAAGTAAATGGTGGAAAAGTCTCATTTGGAGGAAATAGCAAAGGAAGAATTGTGGGTTTTGGAATGTGAAAATTGGAAATCTCACAATAAGCAATGTTTCTCTAGTGGAAGGACTCAATTACAATCTTCTCGGCATCGATCAACTATGTGATACTGGTTTTAAGATCTTCTTTCAATAAGGAATATGTTCCGGAACCAGTAAAGACTCTACTCAGTCTTTCTTGGGTAGAACGCATGAAAATATCTATCTCCTGGATGTGAAACCAGAAGAATCGCAATGCTTGATTTCAATACAAGACGAAGCAAGTTTGTGGCACATAAAGCTTGGGCATATTAATATGAAGCAATTAGCCAAAATCTCATCAAAGCAGCTTGTTCGCGGTCTACCCAAATTGCCTTATCAAAAGACTTAACTGTGTACTCCATGTATTCTGGGAAAACGGGTAAGAAATTCATATACGCCTATAAATCATGTCTTTACTAATCATGTACTGCAGTTACTACATATGGATCTCTTCGGACCAACCAGAACCCAGTATTGGAGGTAAGAAATATTGCTTAGTAATCGTGGATGATTACTCTCGCTTTACTTGGGTATTTTTCCTATCAAGTAAATCCAGAAACCTTTTCATATTTTGAAAAATTTGCTAAAAATGTTCAAAATGAAAAGGGATGTGTTATTTCAAGCATAAGAACAGATCATGGTGGTGAATTTGAAAATCAAGATTTTACAAAATTCTGTGATGAATCTGGCTTTAAGCATTTGTTCTCTTCTCCATATACTCCTCAGCAAAATGGAATTGTGGAAAGGAAGAATAGATCTCTTCAAGAAATGGCAAGAACTCTTTTAATTGAAAGCAAAATTTCTTCTCGATTTTGGGCTGAAGCTGTTTCAACAGCTTGCTATATTATTAATAGAGTCTTTTTAAGACCTATTTTAAAGAAAACCCCCTATGAATTATTCAAAGGTAAGAAGCCTATTGTTTCATACTTTCATGTGTTCGGTTACAAATGCTTTATATTGAAAAATGCAAAAGATTATGTTGGTAAGTTTGAAGAAAGATCAGATGAAGGCATCTTCCTTGGATATTCTTCATCAAGCAAAGCCTACAGAGTCTTTAACAAGAAGAGTCAGACTGTGGAGGAGTCAATGAATGTTAAATTTCAAGACTCAGTTCAAGATGAATCAAATCAGACTCATCATGAAGAGTCTGATCTTGCTCAAACCTCTCCAAAGTCTTCAACTCAAGAGGCGTCACAGATTCAGGAAGACCAGCATCAAGCCATCTTTGAAGATTCAGGCAAAGAAAGGGATCATCAGCCAGACAAATCAACCAGCAACTGGAAGCATAAGTCCAGTCATCCCAAAGATCTAATTATTGGCGAACTTAATGAAGGAATTCGCACCGAGATCAAAAGGCGTGAAGAGTCTAGTGCCGTAGCTCTCATTTCTGAAATTGAACCAAAAAGCATAGAAGAAGCTTTGTCGACGAAAGCTAGATTGAAGCTATGCAAGATGAGCTCAGACAGTTTAACATTAATGATGTCTGGGAATTGACATCTAAACCAAAAGGTAAAACTGTTATTGGAGCTAAATGGGTGTTCAGAAACAAGATGAATGAAAAAGGTAAAGTCGTACGAAACAAGGCCAGACTCGTAGCCAAAGGATATTCGCAAGAAGAAGGGATAGACTATGATGAGACTTACGCACCAGTAGCAAGGTTGGAAACTATTCGATTATTGCTTACTTTTGCTTGTTATAAAGATTATTCCAAATGGACGTCAAAAGTGCCTTCCTAAATGGATTTATCCATGAGGAAGTCTATGTGGAACAACCACCTGGGTTTGAAGACCCAAAGAAGCCAGACTCAGTCTTGACGAAAAAGGCCTTGTATGGTTTAAAGCAAGCACCTCGGCGTGGTACGACGGACTCGGTAAGTTTTTAATACGGAATGGATTTGTTAAAGGTAAAGTTGATACTACTTTATTTATCAAAAAGGAAAACAAAAGTTTTTTACTTGTTCAAATATATGTAGATGATATTATTTTTGGATCATCTAATGAAAGTTTATGCAAGAAATTTTCTAAGTCTATGCAGGATGAGTTTGAGATGAGTATGATGGGAGAGTTAACATTCTTTCTTGGACTTCAAATTAAACAATTGAAGGAAGGAGCTTTCATTTATCAAGAAAAATATGCTAATGATCTTGTCAAAAGATTTGGGCTTGAAAAGTGCAAAAAGACCAACATACCAATGTCTTGTTCCTTGAAGATAGACAAAGATGAAGAAGGGAAGAAAGTTGATCAAAAATTATACAGGAGTATCATCGGTTCACTTCTTTATCTTACTGCTTCTAGACCTGACATTTTGTTAAGTGTTTACATTTGTGCTAGGTTTCAATCAGACCCTAGAGAATCTCATCTCAGTGCTGCGAAACGTATTATTAAATACGTTGCTTCATCTTCAAGCATTGGTCTATGGTATCCTAAGAAGGGAGACTTTAATCTTAAGGATATTCGGACGCAGATCTAGCGGAGTTGCGAGTTGATAGAAAGAGTACTTGGTATGTGCCGGTTGCTTGGAAACGAACGGTATCTTGGTTTTCAAGGAAGCGAATCTTGTGGCTCTTTCAACAATAGAAGCCGAGTATGTAGCTCTTGGCAGCTGCTGTTCGCAAATTTTGTGGATTAAGCAACAGCTTCAAGACTTCGGAATTGAAGACTCATGCACATAAATCAGATGCGACAGCACTAGTGCAATAAATCTCACTAAAAATCCAATTCTTCACTCAAGAGCAAAGCATATAGAGATTCGACATCACTTCATCAGAGATCATGTTCAAAATGGAGAAATCTCGATTCAATTTGTTGATTCAAAGAGTCAACTGGCGGATATATTCACAAAGCCTTTGGAGAAAAATCAATTCGATTTTATTCGCTCCAGACTCAACATCTTGAAGCTTGAGGAAGTTAAAGTCTAGAGACTCTCACACTCAGTCTCATGACTCTCAGTCTCATGATTTTCAGACTCAGTCTTTCAGACTCAGACTCAGACTCATGGCTATTAACTGTAAGTTGTTATTTTATTCTGTTTCGAAAAGGTATGATTATTTATTATTTATAATCACCGAAAAAAGGGAATCGTGTCTTTTCAAAAAATATAACTTCTATTAAAAAATGGCAGTTATTGATTTTAAAAGAATACGACGGTTCACTTTCCTTCGTACCGATTGGTTTTTCCTTTTTGAAACAGAGCTAAATATATACAGTTTTTTCTTCTCTATCCTCTAAACCTTCGAAAAGTATTTTTTTCTCTCAATCTCACTTCCATTTTGTGTTCAAACTCGAGAAAGTTGTCAACTTTTCTTGGGAAAACGACTAAAGAAATCTCTCAGTGTCAAAGAAAGATGTCTTCTTCAAGGAAGTCCTCAAGAATCGCAAGCAGGGACCACAAAGAGCAAGAGAGGGTCCTACCCATGTTGATCTCACCGAAGAAGATGATTTATCGAGTTAGCAACGAGCCCGATTCGCTCTCCAGCACGTGATTCTTCTCCATCTACCCCACAAAGTGCGGGTCACCATCGAGAGGATGAGATAATCGAGGATGCGAGCTGTAAGAATACAAAAACCCTCTTTTATCTATAAACTCTATCATGCTTTGAAAAGCATAGGAACTCCGTTGAACCACGTGAATGAGTTTCTCAAAAGTAAGAACTATGGGAATGAGTATCTTTTTCTGCGACAAATGGAGGAGTTGGGAATTGCTCCTAGAGGAAGGGCCGAGGAAGCACTTGCTAGTATTCCTAGTGATCCTCGTGTGTCCGGACGGACTCCTACCGATGGGAATAACGATGATAAAATGTTCTATGATTTTCAACCGAGATTGGGTGTTGCTGCAAAGGTGAAAGGAAAGAGGATGGATTTGTTTAAATCCAAAGAACAAGAGAATTTGTTTTTCAGGCTGTTGAAGAGAGGGGTGACAAACCCTAGAAGCGTTGATTTTGATTTTCTGGATGCTATTCATGTGAACTTAAGGGAGAAGTTCGATCTACTGCAACTTGAGCAATTTTGCTTTGACACTACTGAAGGATACGCTCAACTGACTGCATACTTCTATTCGAATATTAGCTTTTTGGATGCGAATAGAATGTCCTTTAGTGTCCGAGACCAAGATTACATAGTAGATGTGGACATGTTGGCTGATATCATTGGAGTAGAGAGGATCATATCAACCGATTAAAGTTTCCAGTGCTCGTCTTATGCTGGATCTTGTGAAAGGCAACAGTACATAAGGGAAAATTGTCTACACGAGAATGCGGGCCATTAACATTTTGCTGCACAAAATTGTCATCAACTGTCTTAGGCCAAAATCGACATCAAAGACAAATGTGTCAAATTCGGAGGCAAAATTGATGTATGCAATCATCAAAGGGAAGAAATTCTCTCTTCCTCACATCATTCTCTTTCACATGTATAGAGCAATGGTGAAGGACAAGGGACAAGCGCCTTATGCTAGTCTTGTGACCAAGATCTTGAGACACTTGAACATTGAGCCCCCACAATCTCTGTGTGTTCGACCATGCGATAAAATGGTGGTGGGTCTGCGAATGGTGACAAAAATGCGACTGAAAGAGCTTGAAAAGGCAATGGAGCAGTTCAAAGTGAAATCTCCAGTACCTTCGGCATCCAAAAGAGAAGGAAAGGAGCAAATCAGTCTACCATCCAAAAAGCAAAAGAGGAGACTCTTGGTGGATGAAGAAGAAGAAGAAGAAGAAGAAGAAGAAGAAGAGGAGGATTGCACAATTTCTGCATTGATAAGGAGAAGACGTCCTGTATCTGAATAAACAGAACGTCAGGAGAAGGAAAAAGAAGCAGAGGAAAAACAGAGAGAAGAAGAGAGACAAGAAAAGGCAAGAGAAGAAGAGAAAGAAAGAGCAGAGCAAGAAGAGAAAGAGAGAGAAGAGACGAGAGAAAGAAGAAGCGAGAGAAAGAAGAAGAAGAAGAAGAGGGCAGCCAAAGAAAAGTCTGCACATGAAGATGAAGATTTTCAAGATGCTTTGCAGAGATTGACCCTCCTTCTTTCCCATCCGAGGCTTTCGAAACAGGGGGAGAAGCATTAGAAACAGGGGGAGGAGTTGAGCACGGGAAGACTACATCTGTTCCTTGTGAAGATGTGAGTTGCTCTAAAGCAAATCCAGAAGATGTTCAAATACCTGGAGAAGGTCATGATACATCAACATCGAAACTGCGCGATTACACAGAAGATCCATCGTCTGCGTTTACTCCATCAGATAGAGCAAATGTTAGTACACAGACGGATAATTCGGCAAATTTTCGTCGCATACTTGATATCCTTAAAATGCGTGGTCAAATCTATGCTTTGGACTGTGAAATTCAAGTCTGAAGAATCTTTGGAAAGCATCTTGTTTCCCTGCGAGGATCGGATCAAAGATCTCTCTTCTCAAATTCAAGCCAATGCTAAAGGAGAAGAAGTAGCTCATCTAAGGGAAGACTTGAAGACGCTGGAAAGATTAGTTCAATCCATGGGAGATTTCCAGATCGTTCGCATTCCCAAGCAGAATTGACTACTTTCTCACCTTTTTAATGATGACAAAAAGGGGGAGAAATTGCCAGCTTTGAACTCTAAACTTTGAACTTTTTTTGAACTCTGAACTTTAAATTTTATGTGTTTATATTTGGTTTTGATTTGGGTGTGAGCTTGAACTTGAACTTGGACTGTTTTAAGTGTGGATTTTGATATTTGAATGCTTGCAGTTACATCAAGTATTGTTATATGGTTTTACTTGTGAAGGACTAACCAATTTTTCTGTGGATGCAGAGTCTGGTTGTTCTTTATTAATTTTTGAGATAGCCATATTACTTGAGTAACATTTTGCAGGTCAAAGTTGTTCAAATCTACAAGAAAGTTTTGTCACCATTAAAAATGGGGAGATTGTTAGAGAAATCTTGCTAGAATATTTTGAAGCTGACAAAACGTTTCTATTAGTCTAGTCTGGACCATTATAGACTTTCGGTTTAGAGTCTGAAGACAGTCGGACATCAAGACTCAAGGCTCAAGACTCAAGACTCAAGACTTAAAGATATTCTCATTGACAGTTTTCTAATCCAGTGTCGAAAGACTATCCAGAACCTATGTGTTTGGTTAAGGAGTTAGTCCTATTCTCTCGGAGAAGATATCTTGGTGGTTAAGCTAACGGATTCTTTCTATTCAAGATCCGATGATTTACGAAGTAATCTTGGAAAGTTCTATTCTTGGAAACCAAGATCCTGGTTGTATGTGCGAACATGATTGATTGGGCTATCATCAAGTTCCTTTAATAGCTCGAAAGATTTCCTTAATTGATTCCGTCCAACGGGTAGATTGGAGGAATTCCTTTGGTAAGTGCCAACGGGTATGATGGCATGAAGGAGTATAAAAGGAAGTCGTTCAAGTTATTTTAGTGCATGCTCGATAGACGAATTCAGTCAAGTTCCTTGATATTCGGTCGATTCATTCGAGCAAAATTATTTACACAAAAGAGTGTTTATACTTAGTGATATCTTGAGCAAGTGTGGTAGATCATCTACACCACTGAATCAAGGAAGAACAACGCTGTAACACTTCTTTGTTCATAGTGGAATCCAGCCAATAGGCTGTCAGTGCAGAAAAGTGGACGTAGGCTTAAACAAAAGCCGAACCACTATAAACATTGTGTTCAATTCTCTTTTCCCTTCTCTCGCTTTCGATTGTTGTTTATATCTATCAATTGTCTAGTATTGTGTGATTTAAGTAAAAAATCGTTTTATACCTATTCACCCCCCTCTAAGTACTCATTCTAGCTATATCAATCTCTCTCTCTCTCTCTCGTTTTTCCCCCTTCTCTTGACCGTTTCACAATATTACTGTGCATGCACGTGAATTCTCTTATTTAATTATTACTTTTTTTTTTTTTGGTTTTTTGGGTAACGAACGCTGACAGAGCTGATGCTATTGGGTCTCATATCATTGCTCTTAGCGGTGTTCCAAACTAGAATAGTGAAGATTTGCATATCGGAGCAACTCGCCTACACCTGGCTTCCTTGCAAGAAGCCTAACTCTTCTTCCACCGTCGCCAGCTTCACTACCAGTTCCTTCGCTTCCAGCGGAACACAAGGACGCCACCTCCTTACCATCGCTTCTGAAACTACTAATTACTGCAGTGCAAAAGTAACTTTACCGAAGCTGCTGCTTCTTCTCCTTCTAAAACTTTAGAGATCTTAAAAATACAAAGGCAAGGATAGAATTTTGATAGACAAAATTATATGATAAAATGTAAATGGATATTAGACTGCATTTTGTGACCAATTAAGAGTAGACCTCATCATCTGTTATAAAGATTTTCTATACAAGCCTTTGCACATCTCCAGAACTAAGAGAGATTTGAAGACTATGACGAATTGATAAGATCTCTCACAACGAATATTCGGTGCAACTTTTTTTTTTTTTTTTTTAACAGAGGAAGGTGCCATTGTTGTCTGTTGAGGCGGTCCATCAACTACACATCTTCATATTCGTGCTAGCCACCTTTCACGTGGTCCTCTGTCTGCTCAAAGTACTATCAATGGTGTGTTATGACACCCTTGTCACTTCAAGTGTATTTTCTGTTACTTCTGTTCACGACTTTCCCACCAATATTTTATATGTATATATTGTATTTAAGTTTCGAAAGAAACGTGAGAAAATATATATGTAATTGCTCGTTGAGGTGTGCAACGGAACCGTTCAGAGCGGACCAAATCGGCCGGTTCTGGGCGGTTCTAGAGAGGGCGATCTAGTTTCCGGTTTCCATTCTTGGAACCAGTGGCTGGTCGGTCCAATTTCCGATTGCAAAGTGGGAATCGAACCGACCGAATTAGACTAGATGATATAAAAAAAAGAAAAATAGACCTCTTGCTATTTTTAGGTTTTGCTTTCCCCTCCTTCCCTTCTTGCTTTCTGCTTTCCCCACCTTCCTTTTTTGCTTTCCCTTCCCTTTCAATGAACACAAGCTGAGAAAAATCATGTTCCGGTTTGGAAAGACCTCATGTTCAGCACCAGCATATGAACAAATTTATGACTGTTTTTGCAGCCACCTTACATAGAGGGCTTCTATTCGCCAAGGTTATTCCCCCTTTGCGAATAGCTTGCTGTTATAACGTTTGGCCAGGATGCCTTATGCATAAATAAGGAAATCTTGGTAGAAAGAGTCGAGTTCTTGTCAATCCTTAAAGGTTTTAGATTTTCTTCTTCTTGTTGTTACAATTAATATTGCTTGTGGTACAATTTGACTTTAAGACATCCATTCTTGCTAATTTGTTATCTTCCTCAGCCTTTTTCAGTTTTGCCTCCTCAAACAACAAATTACCAATTCCACCCGACTAGACCGGACCGGTCAATCGGTTCGGTTCTCGATTCTAGGACCGGTCGGTCTGGTTCCCAATCCTAGAATGTTCTCCCGGTCTGGTTCTTGGGTCCACCTTGAAATTGGATCAGACCAGAACTCATCAGTCCTAATTGCACGTGTACATTGTTTGACATTTCAAAAGGTTGGAGTGTTTTGAGTATACCTTTTTGTGAGTTTTCCAATTTTACAAAATGTTGAAGTGAAAAGTAAAACTCTTCTAAATTAGAAAAATCACTCAAAAATTATAGGTATCTTTGGATGAATTTTGTAACGTTGTTTTCGTCCTTCCATGCCGCTAGAGATGTCAATGGAGCCGTTTGGAGATATATGAGGAAAACCTCAAAGCTGATGTTGGTTGGCAAGACCGCGGTAATGTTGTTGAATTCATCCTCCTTAAGCATTATCGTTATAGGAAGGGGACGATGAGTGATCTCACTCCTGTCGAAATCCTTGTACAGTCTCCAAAAAGTTCTCTAATCTGATCGAGATATTTCTGTTCTATGTGGATATGCAGTACTCAAGTATATGGCGAAGTCTTATGAAAACCCAGCTGATTTCTTCGTAGCCATGGTAAGTCATTGAGTCTCTTGAAGATCCCCATTACTGCAAAACGAGGAAGTGTTTGTAGGCTCTTGCAAAATTGACTATATCACTGCGACCTCAACATTCATGCAATTTTTAAAATGTTCCGCTGTCTAATTTCATTGGATCATACCGAATTTCAACATTAGCTATGTGGAAATATATGATTTTCTCTTTTCGAATTTTTTTAACTTACTTCCTTGTTTACGAAGACAGTATGTTTAAATACATCTAGTTAAGGGTATTTAGAAACTTAAAATTAGCAAATGTATCCTATAATTGTCATGGAATGCGGTATATATGATTGCCTGGAACGAAGAGTTCTTCGACGAGAGGCTTAAGATCGTCTTGCATTTTCCTTTTCTGCAGGTGTTAGCTATGCAGCAACAGCTTACTTCTATTACCGTGATGGAATACCTTGCTCTTCGCTTGAACTTCATCTGGGTACATATAGGACACTCTGATCGTGAAATTTAATTATGGTCCTCGGTGTGTTTGTTGCATTTTGCCTTGGAATGGTTAAGTTAGTTATCATTTCCCTCGTGTCCACAGGCAGGTGAGTCCAAAGATCCAGTGAAAAAATTTCAAAAGTACATAACCAGGACCTTGGAAAAGGAATTTCAGAAAATGATTAGAATCAGGTTAACCCGTACCCCTTTCAACAAAGCTATTCAATTAGGCTTTTGAATGAAATATTTTCTTTACAAGAAAGAATTTTTTCATTTACCTGGGATGACATAATGAGTTGCAGGTTGTACTCGCCCAACTCTGCACGCCCCAGGATGTTATCGGCAAACCCATTTGGCCAAAAGAAAAAAAAAAAAAAAAAAAGCGCCAGACGACAATCTATTTACAGGAGAATGTTATTCTCCGACATTACTAAATTCATGAAAAACAAAACACTGTGACTTTTCTGGCAAATATTAGAGAATGTTTTAGCTCTTCTTCAGGATTACTGATTTGCACATTTATCAATGTCGCAGCTGGTACTTGTGGCTAGTGGCGGTGATATTTTTGCTCATGAGTGTAGCCGGTAAGTGACTTAAGCACATTGATGCATTATTATTCTGCATTGCAACATTAGCGGCAATTACAATATTTGGGGCTGCTAAAAGTAGAAATTCAAAATCAATAAAGGATTTGTCATTTGATGTTCGAAGAAGTAAGAAATTATTGAAATACTTTCCGTGTAGGAGTTGTATTCTTAGTTTACAAAGGTTTTCTAGTTCGAGTCGGCATCTATGTCCTCGCACATGAGAGGAGATGGCTCACATCTTTTGACAATGGGATTTATATGCTTTTTGTATAAGTGATTTATATGCTTTTTGTATAAGTGGGGTCTCCCTTCATCTGTTGGCCTAAACTTTTTGGATGGACATTCTAACAATAAGAATAATGAATCTTCCTATTCGGAACCAGAAATACACATTTCGAACTGGTTTTGTCACGTGTTAGCAGAAAAAGAAGTGACATTGTTCCACAATCAAAGCTTGAATTTCCAATTCCGATCACTATTAATCCTGAATGGAACTCGATTGTATCTTTCTTTCTCCATTTGCCTTTGAGAAGAAAGACATCATTATTCCAATCCGTTTCTGGGTACGACTCTTGCAGGATGGCATGCGCTCTTCTGGATATCTTTCATTCCGTTCATTGTGAGTAGTGATGAAAACTCTCCTTTTGTGTCACCATGTCTTGCAAATTCCAAATGGATGTTGACGAAAAAGAAAAGGATGAGTCAATTTTTGTATGTAATTAGGCGGTCTCGCTAATTCTGCGCAGCTTTGGCTCATTGTCCACTTCCAATTGGAGGGTATGATAAGACGACTAGCAAAAGAGGTTGCCGAAAGGCATACAACAAATAAAAAGGCGTCGAGCGAAAGTGATGCAAAGGAGATGGTTGTTGAAATTTCAAAAGACGATTTCTGGTTCGGCAGGCCAGGTCTCGTCGGCGAACTGATTCACTTTGTGCTATTCGAGAACTCTTTGCAGCTTACTTTCTTCTTCTTTATATGGGTGAGCATAAATAACTCGAATAATCATTATCATAAACAATTTTAAGCAAAGTCTAGCATATGGCCAAAATTCCAACTAATGCCTTTCCATATCTCTAAGCAGCTCCAATATGGTTTTCAATCCTGCATTATGGGAAAGGTTGGTTTTGTCGTCCCAAGAATAGTAATCGGGTACGACCTACTGCTCATGTCCATTACATCAGTGTTCTGTAATCCGTGTGCTGTATCTGATTAATAATTGAGGCCTAACAATCAATTTCACTAACGTGGCTTTTGTCGCACTCTTAGAGTGATTGTCCAGTTCGTGTGCACCTTCAGAACAATACCGCTCTACGCTATTATGAAATCGCAGGTGAGTTGACCTCACGACCTATTTACACATTCAAGATTTCTTTTTCTTTTTTCTTTTTTAATTAATTTTTCTTTCTCTCTTTGAGTTTAAATCTTGGAACTGAAGATGCCATGTTCTCTTGTTTGTCTCAATGAAATTAAGATGCGTTTGAAGGAGAAATATTTTGAGATAGCGAAGGAGCTTTTGGAGGAGTTCCCACTAGACGCATTAATGAATATGTGTTGCGATGCCGTTGAGGAATTCCCAGTGGTCGAATGGCTGCAGGAGTCTGGAATGGATTTCACCAGGATTTTGGAGGAGATCCAGCAAAGTTCAACGGAGGAGGACGCGGATATCGAACCGACCAGAACGGGTTCGAGAGAGGGACCCGCTGATGCAGCTGAGATAACAGAATCCGGTGACGTGAATTCCGCTGGGGACATTGAAGCACAAAACGACAACCAAGCTCGCACCAACACTGGAAACTAATGAAATCTCGAATTGATCTAATTCTACAAAATTACAAGTTAACTCTTCGGGAAATGAGAAGCTGACTTCACCGACACTAGTCCAAAAGTATCAGCACGCAGTCTGCGTCCCTCATTTTCTCGAGGAATCCGGATGACCGGCTTGTCCAGTTTCCTTAAGAAATTAAAAAATCCTACTCGGTGGGATTTGTTGCAACTCACGGCGTGTAGGAATCGTCAGTTTCTATATTTCGTTTGTAATACGTGATGGTCCCGTACTAAAAGGATAAGTAAGAAATAATGTGTTGCTTTTATATAGTTTTCGTGTGCGGGTGAAGCATCTTTATTATCTTTAGTGCTGGTGACACTTAACTTCTTCATGTGTGATCGAAGGGAGTTCTTATAAATGTGATCAATTATGGCGAGTTTAACTTCTTCATGTGTGATCGAAGGGAGTTCTTATAAATGTGATCAGTTATGGCGAGTTTAAACTCCGCGCTCAACTCCTTGTTGATGAAGTTCGGTCTCCGGTGGTTATTCGGTTCAATGATTATTTGCAGTTATCAAGTCACTTTTTTTTTTTTTTTTTTTTTTTTTTTTTTTATCTTCAAGAGAATAATCATGATTGAATAAGTTCGGATTTCCAGAATGAAGGAGATTGACACAAAGGACCGGTATGAGACTAAACGATGATCCAGCGTCTGACATTGGTCAATCCAACACTGTAAATACCTTCGTTCGAGCTCATTAGAAAGGTCAATAATACCACGATGACAAAGAAATAGTCAGATTTATGAGGAAATGTTTTGGGATTATCGCTTAAAATGGTAAATAAGACCGATGACTCGATTGTGGAAAATTCATTAGATCTAACATGATATTTTTCTACTTCTGCAATTAAACTAAAACATTGTGATAAATGTTTCGCCCTAGAAGCAGCCATCAAACACCAACATGCTTAAATTAGAGACATAGACGCATTCCACGGCCAAAATCAAAACACACAGCCTATCAAGAGACAATGGAACCTCAGCAGAACCCAAAATGATTTTGTACTTCTGATTTTTTTTTTTTTAATATACATTCACGCCACAATGCGTCCCTTTTGGCAATTTTAATTCTAATGTGGATATATTTATTTGATTTTCAATGTACTTTGCAATGTCTATTTTCTCCCACACCTCCCTTTTTTCAATATATGATTATCCCCGTGTGCCATATTAGATCGACAAACGAATGAATGCCTATATAAATCGAATTGACTTTTGTGGCATGTTTTGCACAAAGCCTTCGTCCGGTTCATGGGCATCTACAGAACACTACCCCTATATGCTATGATGCGATCGCAGGTACAACATACCTTTGACATGCTCATGAGTCGTGATTTGCCAGAGCTTGAATTTATATAGTAATGATGGGACTCAACATGCAAATCTTTTTTTAGTTTGGAACTGGAATGGGAGGAGGAAGAGTAGGAAATCAAGTAAGGTGGGCACACATGAATCCACCACAAATGGTTCCAGAGATCGGTCCGGAAGAGCCACTGAGCAGAACAAGGTAGGTGAAGTGGAAGTAGAGAACAAAGCAGACGTCGAACCGCAGGAAACCTGAGAATGTGCATGAGACATGAATATCAATTGAGAGCAGAAATCTATTTTTTTCGTTGGCATAACGTAATATGTGCAAATGACGAGAGCAAGTCCCTTGGCACAATCACTTTTCTTTGGTCTTAATGGATACTGCCTAGTTATTTGGGTCATCATCGTTGAAAATACTCTGTTTCGGCCGTGTATTAGGGTTTCGCAACCAATCACAGGTTTGGAATCGATTGATAAACATCTGCTAAATGTGTGCCTATAGGATAGATTTGGACGATTTCATTGACGACAGTGGAAATAAAAATGTGATTTCTCACTAAAAAAAATATTTAAACAGAAAAAACAACAATTATGTTGAATTTAACAACAATTGCCAGTTTACATGCCTTTCGGTTTCTAGAGGATCAACCACAACATGCATAGTTTTGCTAGAGACTAAAGTGTTTAATTTCACAATGATTTTTCACTTTCTTATATATTTATTTAGGCCTAATACCCTAAGAAAAGCTCAACTTTAGTTCTGATCGCAATGCTATCTAAACTTTTTCTTTCGTCTCATACAATATCCTTAACTTTTTGTTATCTCCCAATTCTACATTAAACTTATTTTTGTTTCATTAAAAACCACCAACTTTAGGTTCAGCCCCAATTTTAGTATAAACTTTTTCTTTGGGTCTAACAAAAACGATCAATGTTTAATTGAGTCTCATATCTGCCCCATTAATACTCCAACACCCTTAGTGAAGTGGCATTTCCACATCTTTGGTTTAGTTTTTCCCTAAATTTCAGACCCAATAAAACATCTTTTAGAGATGAATTTCCACATCAAACCAAACGATATTTTCTTTAACATGAAATTTCATTAAAAACTAGAGCAATTAGGGTTAGTCTTCTTCAATTGCTCTTATTTTCAAGAGAGACTTCCTTCCATCTCACTTGGGGATCTTTGATTTTGCACTTAGTATTCAATCTCTCGTGCTTGGGAGTCTTCCATCTCTCGTGGTCGGAGAGCTTGTGTTGGGGACGCTCAAAAAGCTCACGATTGTAAGTTTTCACTCTCAATTGTCAAGAGAAATATTGGATGGATGGTTAACGAGCAGATTTGAGACTCAAATAAATATTTGTGGTTTTTTTGTTCTTTTATGACACCAAACTTTAGGGTAGATTGGGAGTGGATCTAGAGTTGGCGGTTTCTTCATGGGAAAAAAAGCTTAGAATAGAATTGAGATTGGACCTAAATTGGGGTTTTTAGGGTATTGGGCCTATTTATGTATGCCATAACAACAATTTTCACCTTCATGTATATTTGATGCACACACGTGATGTGTACATGAGTGACAGAGCCAAAATAAATTTTCATGGGAATCAACTTGATAAAGGTACAACATATCTTCATTCAACCAATATATATATAATGCCGTCACGAAAATTTTTGTGTAAACCAACTTCAATATACGAACAGAACCACCAAAGATAAGATATACAAGGAATAATTTATAGTTGCACATAATCAAAGGATCTAAAACTAAAAAAGAACAAATCTAAAAACTACAACTAAAAGTCATAGGAGTTCTATTATCCTCGGTGCAAGCACCCAAGATTAAAAATAAAAGTGCCCTACTTTCACGTTTCGCCAAATGTTTCGTATGGTAGGTGTCCACCATTTACTTCACGAAGACGGGCTTTAATATTCAAGTTTCCTAAATAAATAAAGCACTTGAATTCAAGATACCAGGTCCTAACATTTATTACATTATTATAAATTATTTTTTTCTTTTTGTGGTTTATCTGTTCAAACGGGCATAGGGCAAACTAGGGACGAACGAGGAAGACAATGATTATAATAACTCGAAAAACAAAAGAATCACCGCGTGTGAAAAGATCGAGTTTATCGTTGAAGGATTTAACGAGTGCCAGACACTGAAGTGCCAAAACTTGGCACGAGAGGGACACTTAAATGTCAAAAGTTAGGAAAGTGACACTTAAGTGCCAAAATTGGAGCAAAATGGATCATTTAAGTGTCAATCCAACTAAAATGCTAACGTGGCGATTTTCCGGCAAAATAAGTGCAAAACGTGGCTAAAAAAATGCAAAAAACGACGTCGATTTGTCTCGACGTGATAAATAATTAAATTAAATTAAATCTATTTAAAACATTTTAATTTTTTTTTTTTTTAAAGCGGGGGAAGGGGGAAGAGAGAAGGCTGAGGGCTGAGCACTCACCGCCGCCACCGGGAAGGGCCGACGACGAGGGGAAGGGTCGGCCGGGGTCGCCGGCCCCCGGCTAACCAATGGCGAGAGCTGCGAGCCCTCGTCGGATCTAGGTGAGGGCTCGTGGGCCCTCACTACCTCCCCACCATCGTCGGGAAGGGCCAGCGACGGTAAGGGGAGCATCGGCTGGGTTTGCTAGGCCCTGGCCAAGGGTTGGTGACCTCGGCCGATTGGCGGGGAGGGCCCATGAGCCCTTGCCTAGATCTAGGGCTAGGGTCGCGGTCTTTGCCCAGATCGGCCAAGGGACGCTGCTCGCTGAGCCAACCCCCCAGCGGGCGGTAGCCCTTGGCCTGGCTGGGCAAGGGCCGCCGACCCTCCTCGGATCTGGGTGAGGGCTTGGGCGAGGGTTGTGGCCCTCGGCGCCGGTTGGCTAGGGTCCGGCGACCCCGCCGACCCTCCTCCCTCCATTGCCGGCCCTTCCCCCCTCTCTTTTTTTTTTTAATATTTGTATTTTTATTTTAAATGTTTTAAATAAATTTAGTTTTCAATTTAATTTTATTAATTTTTTACTATGTCGGCACTAAAACGACGTTGTTTTTGCATTGTCTAGCCATGTCAACGTACAAAACGACGCTATTTTGGACTTATTTCGCCAGAAAATCGTCAGGTCTGGATTTTGGCCGAATTGGCACTTAAGTGATCCATTTTGTTCCGATTTTGACACTTAAGTGCCATTTCCTAACTTTTGGCACTTAAATGTCCCTCCGTATCAAGTTATGGTATTTGGGCTATACTTCTCTCAGGTTTTAACTGCGTGGTCAAATCTTCTATTCTTCATGTGATGTTTTCATGTTCGAAGCACGTCTTTTGTTAGAATTTATCCTTCACAAATGCCACACCCCGCGACCACTACTTGAACGGACTTCTAGATAGGCAACCTAGATCAAGATGATCCAGACGTAACAATATCTTGTTTTTTTTTTCATCTCAAGGCTGACTTTAGCCTGGGGGGAAAGTTTCTCGAAATCTTGAACTTTTGTCTCGTTTGCTTTTAACACTATACGAATTATCTGGCTCTCTTTTCCTAAATCGATTACTAATATATGAATTGAAGCCCCTGGACAAGTTAGGGACTTTGAGCGACTCCAATAGTCCATGTTGGGATAAGTACATTGAGATTGTCATGATTTTTGTATGGTATTCATTTGAGTGTCATAACTTCTTCTTTTTTTTCACTTAGTTGAGTGCTACAAATTTGAAAAATTGATCACTTGAGTACTATCAGCAATATGCCTAATCGGAAAATCCAATGTGGACGGTGGGTGCTCTACGTGACTTCACCAGCACGACGTTGATAATTTTTAAATATTTTTAATAATTATTTTTAATTACTTGAATTTTTATTTTTAGTTTCTTTTCATTTTCTTTTCGTTTTTTCAGTGTTGACACCTAAATTTCGGCTAGGTATTTTAAATTAAATCTCATAAGAAAATTAGGGATCAATTTGACCCTAACAAAAATATTTTGTTGCATCGATTAGGGCTTAGTTTTTATTTACGTCCATTAATCCTTTCTTACTTATTTTTCACTTTTTTTTTTTCGGATAATTATATAATAATAATAATAACAAAAAAGAAAAAACAAAAACAAAAGCAACAGCCGATGGGGTTGGGCCTTCATGCCCTGCCCCCTTTCCTTCCTCCTCTCCCCCCCGGCCCCCGCGCGTGCGCACGGGCCCAAGGGCCCACTCCCTTTCTTCCTAGCCCAACTCTTTTCTTCTTGTCTCCTTCCTCCTTCTTGTCTTCTTCCACAGCTTCTGCAACTAGCACACAGGACCTACGGCCGAGGGCGAGTGGGCCCATGTTGGTTGGAGGAGATGTCTTGCGGACACCTTCAATGCGCACCTTTAATGCCGAGATGAGACGCCGATTCAGCCGATGAAGGGAGGCCGGTCGATGCACTAAAGACCATCAGCCTAGCCTCCATCGATCGACCCCCCTTGCCTAGAAATAGGGCGTCAGGGGAAGGCCAAAAAGGACATGGCCAAGAAAGATCAAGGGCTGCGAACTTCAAGAACCTCCCGTGAGAGACTTCAAGGGAGGCTCGAGGGTGAGCATGCCAAGATCTGAGTGTGACTGGAGAAAGAGAGAGCTCGAGGGCAGAAGAGGGGCTGAGTGAGCAAGTCGAAGAGAAGAAATCGAGGAAGAGAGAAGTGGATCCAAGGGGAGCATGAACAAATTTGAGGAAGAGGGAGCCGCAGGTCCAAGCGTTGCCTTTGCATGTAGCATCGGCGGCTTAACTCGAGGTCACTGCACTTTAGCCCTTGACGATGCTACTTGTTCGCGTCGGCCTCACCCGCTCCCACAAACGTCGCCATTCTATCCCACAACGACCTAGCCCCTCACCAATTGTGGCCGAGCCTCACACCGTCATCGCTGCCACTTTGCCGTCGCATCCGCAGATCCCTCGATGCGAGCCACAACAGATATGGACGTGCGGCCACGGTGACTGGTATCATTCACCTCAACTGACCTCATAAACGCCTCAAGGAAGCAGGGAGGAGGAGAGGCGCGAGTTGGGTCAACGGCTACAAGCTAGGTTAGGCGAGAATCTCCAAACCAAGTAGGGTTTGGTCCTTGAATCGGGTTGGGCTTGGGTCACTCTTCGGGTTGGGTTTGTGCAGATTCGGGTCGTTTGGGCCAGTCGCACATGGGCTAGTCTCACACGGGCTTAAGGATAGTAGGCCTTTTTGTTTGTGGGCTTTGATTGAAAAGAAAAAAAGGGAATTCCAGGCTGGGCCCCCGCCTCAAGCCCATCTGGGTTGGCGGTTAGCCATTCGGGTTGGAGGTTAGCGAACCGGGTCGGACCCAACCTGGAAATCTGACTCGAGTCACTTTATCATAATATTATAATAAAAAAATCAAAAATAATAAAATAGTTTATTTTTCTGAAATCAGAAAAATCCAAAAATATTTTACATTTTCAAAAACAAATCAAATCAAAGCCAAAAAATGATTTATATTTAAAAAAAATAAAAAATCCAAAAAAAAATGCTCTTCGTGTTCAAAAAATAGAAAAAGACCAAAAAATGTGCTTTTCTCCACAAATGCATGGAAAATCCTTGAAAATCCAAAAGCCTTAGGGTTTAAATAAGATTAGGTACCGAAAGGGCATTAGTGATTAACTAGTGTAATCAAGTTTCCGATCCTAGTTTCTCTAGTTGCGTAGGAGCAAATATTTCTCACAATATTTCGCTCGGGTTTCTAATCGATCCATCCCAAATTGATTAGTGGTGACTCCTTTTTAAAATTGACTTATAAGTAAAAAATCAAACTATTAAGTCGTGAATTGTGGGCTTGGGAGAGCCTGGATTAAGCCTAATAAACTTAGTAGAGCCATTAGCCTCCGCAGGCGTCCCTAATTGGGCGCCGAAAAAAAGGTTGCGACAGCTTGGTGACTCCGCTATGGACTTTTTTGAGGACTTAGGCTGTTTTTATCTTGTTTAAACACTTTACTAACTTGGGTTTTTTTTTTTCTTTTGTGCAGGTTAGTATCTTAGAGATTATTTTCAATTTTAAAATAAAATGTTTTGTGATTATATATTACTATGCATGCTTTAATGTTTAAGCACTACACGAGGCACACACAACTCGGCCGCTGGACTTGGGCTGCCATAAGATATTTAGGATGGTGTTAAGAAAGATATGGCCTTGAATGCGAGATTATGATGTAGATGTTGCATTTCTTTTCCCCGAATTTATTTTGGTAGAGTCGAAGTTAGGAGGATATGATGCCAGCGCGAGACTGCGACGGGCTGATACCCTTTTAATTTCAACAAGCTTTCTTAGTTAGACATCGAGCTGCACATATCATGCACATGTCTTCGTGCTTGCCATTATCTTTAAAATTAAAGTGATTTCTTTACATTTTTAACTTAGTCTTTTTTATTGGCCCATGGCAATTTAGGTTGATTTTTTGAGTCCTAGTTTATATGCGATGGGAGGAGATGATATTTAGTTTATTCCGGCCCCCAAAGTAGAGCTCTTCAGATGGTGGGGGTCAATTGGACAATTTTTCCCAAGAGCGTGTGAAAGCCAAAGTTGGCCATTTTCTATCGTTGTTCTAGATCCCTATTCATCCTGAAGTCATATAGACCATAGCACATTTCCGGTGCCCTAGGACATCTACTTTTATGTTTGGTAGGTTCGAGCTAACCCCAACTCTGGAGGAATACAACATCATCATTAGAATGCCTCTTGAGAATAAGCTTGTAAGACCACCAACAGGTATTAACCCGCTTTGTGGGTTAGCGCAACTTTTAAGAACTGAGGTTCATGTTATGAGGCAAATTCTTAAAACCAACCATAATACTTGCCCACTAGCATTTTTGATTGCTTGTTTTGAAAATCAACCCATGACCCAAAAAAGTGAGATTTTCCTCCTAGCTATTTTTGAGTTCATCATTTTCCCCCACCAAAAGAATGGCATGAGTGGTCGATCAGGTCTCAAGGGGGAAAAATTATGTCAACATGATTTTAGCCAAAACATTATTGTCCCTTAATCATTTTAAAGAAAATGTGGAAAAAATCATGCAGGCCTCCCCAGAAATTTTATAGGTCGAGTTCTTTTCTCATCTAAGCGAATTTTGATGCCTCATGTAATCGTTTGAAATAAATGATTTCGAAAATCCATTACAGAAATTTGTGGTTCTAGGATCATATATCCCAACCAAAGCTGTTTTAATTGGATAAATTTCCTAAGGGACCCCGCTCTTAATACATTCCTATGGTGTTTTAGGTTTGTCCATGAAAATAGAGCTCGCTTTGCTTACAAATGCTGCAATCCAATTTCGTTGCATGGCCTCACCGGCGCCACTCCCTATTACCCATATAGGGTGGCGCGATAGTATAGAGCCCTTCATGAGATCCTGCCACCTTTCAAGATGAAGATCTCTCCACTCTTTTTCACCCATCGAAGCTGTAACTACGCATTCGAGATTTCCATCATCGAGGAAACAT
This sequence comes from Eucalyptus decipiens, assembly GCA_014182575.1. Lineage (NCBI taxonomy): Eukaryota > Viridiplantae > Streptophyta > Magnoliopsida > Myrtales > Myrtaceae > Eucalyptus > Eucalyptus decipiens. The sequence continues at coordinate 7,594,448 of CM024609.1, read as the reverse complement.
GGAGCAAGTGCCATTGCAAAGGGATCATGGTACCTAAAGGGCTTGAGGGACATGAAAAGGCCCATCACGCCTCTAAATCCTACATCCACAACCATCGTATCCAAACAAGACTTTGGCCATCGGTCCTTCACCCAACCGGCGAGATCAGTCAACACGAGTAAGTGGAGCATATGCAAAGGGATTTGGGAATAAACTGGTTACACATCTCAGAGCTAGTCCAAGAAAGCAAACATCTTCGCAAGAACAAGGCTCCCTGTTGCATATAAAATAGCAGTCATGTGCCCCCTAGTGTTAATATTGTGAAAGTTTTGTCTTAGTCCTTGTTTTGAGACTTCTATTTAATACCTAATATTTCGTTAAGTCATTTCAATTTCAAGTTTAGATGTCAGAAGTATGTTGTCTATGAAATCCTCTTTTAATAAATAAAAATAGTTGGACTGTTGCCATGGGTCAATCTTTATTTACTTTTGTGCTTGTTCATTGTCTTTGTGACGTCAGGTAATTATGAATTGCCAACCACCAGTCACCCGTGAATAGCCTCAGGCAATAGTGACCAATCAGAATGATGTACAAAATTGCTTCGTTAACATTGAAGACGGCGTAGAACAGATGTCCATTGTCCTTGACAACTCTTAAGAAAAATGGAGTCCACTCAAGCCAAGTCCAACTTCGTAGTTGCTTTAAACACACTCAAAACACCAACAAACTTGCCAAAGGATAACCAATAGGATGGACATTTTGTAAAGATCATGAAGAAGCTGAGCCAGCAACAGAGGCAAGATCCCACTGATCTCTTTAATTATGCTAGTGTTAAGATCCTAGAAGAGCTCAAAGTGCCCGAATGCGAAAGGCATGCCAATACCTCTCGCCCAAAGGCCTATTTGTAGGCCTATCTGGTCCGAAGGATGATTCAATCATACCAATCAAATATGACTGGCCCCACATTGCGGTAATACATTATAAGGAGGATTAGTCTCCTTAAGACTTTGGGGGAACTAATTATGCTTTCCGCCAAGAATATAATGTTGACATCAGCACCGACATCGCCCTACCCTATGAAGAGCCGATGGTCGCAGAGTACGAAGAGCCGATAGTCGCAAAGACAAGGGGTAAATGTTTTTAAGAACACATGCCGTGTCAATGAGGAGCTCGACCACCTAGTATGACCTACAACCCACAAAAGAAGGATCTATCGGAGAAAATATCGATGCAGCCTTGCATGATAAATTGACGACCAAGCAGTATCCTATTACTAATAAGCTTCCTACCAAGAAAAGCAAGGAGCCCGCAGATAAGGTTAACACTATAATACCTATTCAGAACTGGGGCACAGCAGTACAGCGTCCCAGGCTTACTGCAAGAGTTAGGGTCCAAAGGATGCCAACCCTCATCAACCTAGGGAGCAAAACTTCACCATCTCCTAGTCCCCTTGACAAACTCAAGCTGGCAAAATAAAGGGCTTTACTCAAAAGGTTTGGACTAGGAGTCAAGAAAAGAAAGCCTAAGCAATTCGAGCCGACACCTGCCGCTGAACGTAGGCGAAATCTGACGGCCAATGAGCCACCACACCAAGACTTCGAGCAGCCCTTAGGGTACAATCTCGAGAGCTACCAGTATTATACAGATGAAATCAGCCATTCATCGAACGGTTGCCTCCCACCCATGCACGAGATCTAAAGCCTGTTAGAAAAGGGAACATTCATCCGTCATAACTTGTGTGGCACCCCCGAAACGGCCTCTGATCCGTTAAGATCGCCACAGTCCACCTACCTTTCACTTGTCCTTATAACATGTCACTCTGATACAATTGAATTATAGATGGGTCCATAAATCCTGGGGGTTTGTATCATTTAAATCGGTCCCAGCGCAATCCATATAGTGGAAGCAAAATCAAAATCTCCCTACCCCATACTCTAACAAAATAATGCAATGCAATGCACACCAACTACACATTTTATAGATAACTTAAAGCCGAACCACTTTTATTTACATAACTATGATGGACATCACGAGTCGGTACAACAAAAGGCCAAGGCTTTACTAAGCTCGGCTATAACCCAAAAGTACCCGACCCCACATCAGTCATGTACATCGATCCATCATCTAGTGTCGGCTATCCAAAAAGTGTCTTCCTCTACCTATCACACGCGCAATCACACCCAGCCCGGTGCATCGGCCGGTGGCGACGGCAGCATCCCATCATCATCCTGTCGTAACGAACATGCACGGACAAGAACTCCTGGACTCGGGGCCATCAGGTAGACCCATGTCATACATAACTAAAACTTGAACACGGATAAACACCAGTCCACAAACACCAACACAAGGGTGCTGCGAGCACTCGACCTCAACATTGGATGGTAAGCCATAAAAAGTACCACGCGTGACCGGTAACAGAGGCATCTCTCATTCTGAAATGTTAGTCCCCAAAAGGGGTGAGTACAACCACTCAACAGTAAAAGATCCATCAACCCACAATGCAACAAGCAAGACAACCAAATTTCATGTGGAATGCACATATCATCCATGTGACCATGCTCATATTTCCATGAGATCCATTCATTAAGACAATTTATGTTCCATGCCATATGCACACACGTGCGAATGATTTATATCATCCATACAATCATGTATATATATCCCAATGAGATCCATTCAATGCCTTCATGATCGCATTCTCAATGCCAAATAGTACCAACTCAATTTCATAGGCAATTCATGCACCATGTCATATGCACACACACGCGCATGATTCATTTCCCATTTTGATATTCAAAAGGATCTCATTTTTCTCCAATGACCAATCTTTGCATCTTTCGTGACTCTCGCACCCAACTGGCATCGCGAGACCTCCGGCACACACCTCCGGGCATCCTGTACCCCAACTGGCATCACAAGGCTTCTGGCACACACCTCCAGGCATCCCGATACTCCCAGGGCATCGTCGACTCAAGGTCCGATGGTATCATCAACATCACAGTGTATATTCACATATATATCTCATTTTCAAATTAGCATTTGATGCAATAATGTCAAAGGTTTCAATCAACTTTGGATGTCATATGATATGCTAAATGTCACCACATATGTTGTATAAATAATAAACCAAGATATCACATCTCATAGAGCAATTCATTTGTTCTTGAAAATAAAACAATTTTCGGATAAAACAGAATGCACTCCTTTAATTAAAATTCTGGAGAAATTAGTAAACAACCTTAATAAATTCTGAAAAATTAACATGTTATGGACGAGATCTAGAGAAAAAGGTTTCATGAAAAAACACCATATCAAAAGAATTTCGTACAAGCCACTACGGTCCATGCATCACAGCCTTAAAATTTCAATATCACCATTGCACAGTTTCATTCACAAATTCGGTATAAACCTTAAATCAACTCAGAAAATTCTGAAATTTTTATATGTTATAGAAAAATCCTAGAGGTAAAATTTTTGTGCAGAACTCAAAGTCAGATTCATGATAGATCAAAAGCTATAGTCACCATAACTCTTCCTAACCCTCGGTGACGGTTTCCAGATTTAACCCTTTCATAGAAAAATCATTTCACTGACCAATACTTGTCCGTTTCTTCTCAAATTTTAGTATGTTGCTCATCAAGATGTCATCTACGACTTTCATCAAGGACACGAAGTCAAATCTCTACTAGTTTATAAAATTCACTGAATCGGCAGAGGTCATGCTGTGTTTCCATAAAACAATGTACCAATCCTAAAGAACTACTCCTACTAGTTCGAAACTTCAACATCCAGCATCAAATCTATGCATCCTCAAGTCTATTTACACTTCACACAACCACAGCAAGCAAAATGTAGGCTAACATACTTTATTTGCCTTAAGTTCAACGAAATCAAGCAAGCAAAACGGCGACTCAAGGCTTCGGCGGGCTCGATCGACGGCGGAGCTAGGCGGCGTCGACGACAGTAGCTAGCAAACGCACAGTGGGGCCAGTCTTCTTCTTCTCTCACCAAAGCACCCTCACTCCTGCTCGAACTCTCCTCCTCTCTCTCTTGCTCGCTCGCCCGTTCAGTCTCCCTCTCTCTCTCTTTCTCTCTCGCGAACACTCTCTCTCTCTCTCTCTCGGTTATTGCCTCGTCCATTCCGCCCCCTCTCTCTCTCTTATTATTTCTTTCACCCTCATGATTAGCTAGTAATCATGAGATTTTGCATGGGAATGGACACTTGTAGAGTCCCTCTCGCCACTTGTAATTCTTCATGCAAAGAGGTGGCTTTGATGGGCCAGGCCTAGTCCATGCCTTGGTCGACCAAATGGGGGAAATGGTGGGCTGGTTTTGGGCGGTTTTGGGCCTTAAGGAATCAGCCCACTCCTTCTCCTAATAATCCACCTTAATCCCCACTTATATACATAATTCAAATATTCACATGGCCATAAATTTTGCAACATTAATCAATGGTAATCCAACTTATAGAGTGCACGACCAAGAATAAAAATTTCCCTATCAATTTGTCCTTTAGTACAATCCTTGATCACTCATGGACATAGGATACATTTCCAACAAAACAATTGTCCATTAAATGCTAGGCCTCGATTTATTGTAACCCATTGGTCTAATGGCTATAATATAGTCTGATGGTGCTTCCATTACCTATTCATGGATCGTAATGCATCTAGAGATCGTTATGAAATTTTAGGATGCCACAACTTGTCTCCCAATGAGCTACTAAATTTATTGCCCGACCACGAGGACGACGTAAATGCCTCATCCTCGGTTGGAAATTTCGACCCCGAAGAAAGCAATGGAATGATCTCAGTAGAGTCCATCCTTCCTTTTGTCAAAAAAAAGAAAAAAGAAAAGAAAAAAGAGTCCATCCTTCTTGAATCAGCAGAATTCACCACCACAATGAATATGCAATAGGAAAACCAGTTGCCTAACCAAGACTCGGTGGGTCCATCTTGCCTTCATAGAATTATAACCCCTAGAGAAAGGAGGGTACCTAATCTTCGCAAGTATAATGGCACGACTTGTCCTATGACCCACTCGCAATATTTCCACGCTGAAATGAGTCAGCATTGCAACTCGACGTCATTCATAACTTAGGCCTTCCAAGAAAGTCTCATAGGGCTTGCATTGCAACAACTCTTCATGGCAAGGATCCATCTCATGAGGGATTGGAATGAGCTGTTTTCCACATTCTTGCATCAATACCAAAGAAAGATTGGAACTGAATTGCCTTGTGATGATTTGGTTTGCATCAAAAGAAGACCAATGGAGGATTTTCGAGCATATGCAGAAAGGTGGGAGGCTTTCATGATGCAAACCAACCCTTAATTGGCCGAAGAAGAAATGATGAAGCTATTCATAAAGGCCTTACCCCATAAGCATCGCTTTTGGTTGCCTAGATTGCACTTCCCTAGCTTCAATGAAGTGATCCTCTTATGCAAATACTTTGAGTCTACTGGGGGCGAAGAACTTAAAGGCGCTTGATTTCAAGACCAATACTATCAAAGTGCTCCTTTTCATAGGAGTTTTCATGAGTTTTGGTTGTTTTTATAATCTCATATTTTCTATCCTATCTAGTGTGCTACTGTTGCAATTTCCATTCTAGAAATCTAATGTACAATTCTAATATTTCATTTTGAGAGCATGAAGTGGTATTCCTAACCAACCCGGTGATTCTACCTAACCATGAAAAGAAAATGTCATCCAAGGATAATACGAGGGCTAAGCTTCCTCATGCTTCCTCCTCCCCTCCCCCAATATATACTTTAAAAAAAAAAAAAATTCATTACCAAAAACTTTTGTCAATACCAGATGTTAAATTTAATCCTGTTTATTTTTCTACTTATTCACTTTGTGTCTCAGAATATCATCCCCTTTGACTTAGTATGACAAGGGGCATTTGAAACTAGGGCACCATGTAAACTCGCTAAATTCGAAAACACTCTCTCAAGAAAGCAGGGGCAAACAGAAAATATCATCCCATCTCAAAAAGGGCATGTCTTATTCCCTGAACATAATTTTAGAAATGACGTCCTCTCTCTTCTATTTACAGGAGACAAAAGATAGGACGTATTAGGTACAAGCATACAGTTGAACCCGAAGCATGCATACTATTGTAGCTTGTGGCAGAGTAACCTCCTCGATGCTACTCTCAGCCTTCCCATTTTGCGAGCTATCCCTAGAGCTCTATGCACTCCACCTTGCCCTTGCACAACTTTGTCTCGAGTCTGAGCAATATCTTCTTCACACAATGTGCTCGATCAACTAGACGTTGCGATTTTAGTAATGGAATTTCTAGCTTTGACAAGCCAAGAAGCACAGGGAAAGAATTTCTTCTCTTCCTTTGAATTGGCTACTGTCAATAGGGAGAAAATCTAGACAGTTGAGGCAATCTCTAGCCCCATATTCCAAATGCTAACTTTAGGACCTGGAAACCTCACTTCTTGCTCCAGACGCATGCTCTCCCGAAAAGTGATTACCATCAGAAAATTGAAAGTTTTGATTGTCCATCTCATATTCCTTGAAAGCTTGAGGTACATGACTTTGCCCAATGTTGCTAATGTTCATATGGTCAAAGACAGAAGAAAAATTCCACAGAATAAAGATGTTGAAGATGAATCCATGACCATTAATCGTGCATACATGGCCAGGATGAGAATGACCAATCAAAAGAGATGTCAAAATACAACAGGACAAAATGGTTGTCATCATTGTTCAAATATCCTTAGGAATTACCAAATACAAACTCGGAGGAAAAGTAATTTGGTATCGTTTCCAATATTCCCCCTCTCTGACATTACTTTGACATAGTTTCTTGGTTTGATAGAAAGCACTGGGATTCAAGAATCAAACGTAATGATTAATTTGGGCAAATCAAGTCACCCAAAATGTGTGAAAGGACGTGTCATCCGGGAGCTAGTTCAGTTAAATGAAAAATAAGTGCTTCATGAACACTACCAGTGTCACGGCTCGGTGGTATGGGGGAATGAAATGATCTAGAGGCGTCAAGGATCGATCTTGGAAATGGCAACTAGTTGCCATGTGTAAAAACTAATAAAAAGTTTTGCTTCTCCCGCAATTGCAAAAATGGGAGAATAATTGACCTAATGAAACAAAAGATGTAGGGCTTCATGTCCTTTCTGTACTTTAGGTCTAATCAATCATCCGTAAACCATTGAAGGGTAATGTTGTATTGCTTCCACTTGTTTGACTCCTAAGTGAATTCGTGACTAACATGTTTCCTCTTATTCACATTTGATTTTGGCCCTATTGATTAATTCATTTTCGCACTCTACAGGGGCAAAAGCAGAGATGCCCGATCAAATTCCCAATCTCGGCCGACCATTCATGTGTCATCTCCCTATTGAATAAGGATAGCCCGTGGACACCAATTTGTAAATAACTCATTTGATGTTCAAAATTTAACATGTTTGTGAATACAATTCTGTTAAATAAATACCTCTAATACCGTTAATAAATTTTTCTGAGTAAAACCATTTATTTGTTTTGAGAGCACAAAATCTCTAATATTTAAAATGTTGCATGCCTTTTTCAAATGAATTTTGCATGATGTTTTTGTTCGTTTAAATCACTGATTCCACTGAGGATTATCAAAATAGACAACTGAATGAAGTATAAGATTGATCGAACATATTGGATGAGGCGCATCAGGATGATGAAAGGCAGGCCATATCTTACACACAGTCCCCTATCTATACACTTGTGGGATGAACGTAGAAAATTCCATGTCTGCAAGGTAAATGGTTCTCTCGCGAATGGTACAATAACAAAAACAGTGAGGGACATTTCATTTCTCTACCCTAAACATTACAGGTTATCCATTGCTTTCCCCCCTTTGAGCCTTATGCCTTTGTGAAGTTTCTTTCATACCCTTGTCAAGAACCACCCCACACTGGGGTAGATCGGAGACGAGACGGCATCACAAGTTGAGAAAGGGGATAGAAATTCTCTTGCTCGCACTTGCATCAATCTTCGGGTGTCTTTATTGCATGTTGAACACTCACAATAATTTGAGTGCCCTAAAATGACGAAGAGCAATTCTTTCTCTAAGCACTTGTATTCATTGTCCAATTGAGTTTTTAATTCCACCCTCACATTGAGGCAAAGCAAGAGTTACTGCCATTTAAGCAACATAACCTGAAGTGCCAACTAAAGATGAAGACTTAAGAGTCTAATAATAATGTTTTACTTGAACTTGCCTGGGTCAGTTCCTCGAGCAACAAGAATAAAAAAATAGGGGCATGAAAAAGCAGTGTACCTAATAAGAGCAAGGTTAATGCCCATAAATGGAAAATTGGATTGAAAGAACTAAGGGCATGAAAAAGTAGTGTGCAAGGTAAAAGTAAGGCCGATGCCCTCAGAAAAAAAGTAAATTTTTGCCATTAGTACTAAACAGAGTGGTGAGAAGAAAGATTGGTGACAATGCTAGGGAATCACCAACTCTCATCCTTTTACACATGAGTCAAGTTTATGTTGTGTCCTCTTGAGACTTCAGACTAGGGCACTTCAATCAACGTAGGATTTCATATGTTTATAAGCATCGCTCGAAGAAGTACGAGCAAGATTATTTATATCACGTTTAGCAGGGTTCTTGACTTGTAAACCCGGAGATTATCGTGCAACATTTCTTTCATAAGCCTTGACCTTGATGGCCTCCTTTGATAAACCGTTAACCAAGCCTACATTACAGTCCCAAGAAAGACCTTTCATATTGATAAAGTAGTACCACTTTCAAGAATACACGGACCCCTGCTGACATGATGACAATGAGATAGTGTGGTCATTATAAATCATGCATTAATGGTTAGGATAAAATAGCGTTTTCCATGAGAGTGAGTGAAGAGTCCTTTCAGACTAAAAGTCCCTCATTTGCCATGTTCAAGACGTCTACATTCTGAATAAAGATTGTCTTTCAAAAATTTTCCCCAGTGGAGCTTTGGTGATGCAAAACTAACAAAATTGTCATGCATTAACCTCATTTAAAATTGTGAATTTACAGCATGTACAATCATGTCTACATATTGTGTATTGTTCAATAGCAGACATGCTCTCGAAAACCAAATATATCGTCAGGTAAGCATATCTCTACCCTCATTTCCAAAATCTTGTCTTCAAGTACCTACCACCGTCTAGGTACTCTCTCTCCTTTACACCTGACCTGTTCAAGTT
>CM024609.1:7467777-7580277 GCA_014182575.1 Eucalyptus decipiens | reverse complement strand
AAGGGCTAACCCTTGGTTAAACCTTTGACCAACAAATAAAAATAAATAAAAAATGCACAAATACATTCATTTTAATGTCAATTTGACTTTTGTGTCGAAAATTTTACAAAAAATCGATTAAGGACTTTGTTTTTCAAATTTTTTCGATTTTAGGTTTTAAATTGGCCAAAAATTAAACTACTTTCACTATAGCCATAACTAGGTGTAGTTCATTCTTCGACATTTGGTTTAAAGACTATTTTAAATCCACACGTGCGTTCAATTTCACAAACTATTAAGTCAAACTGTGAATTGCCATTTTGAGCGTTGAATTAAGAAACCAAAATCGATTTTTCATGACTTACAAATGGATGATTGCATTTCACTCATTTTCGTGAGAAAAGTTCAAATCCTGGGTCAATTTTGGGATATTCACTTGAGTACATTCTCTTAGGGAAATCCCTTATAATGTTTTGAAGATGACAAAATAAATCAAATGCTACTAACATGTTTAATGGTTGAGTAACATACTATCTAGATGATAAAATGTGTAAATGATATTATCAAGGTTTATATTTGGAAGAACCGAAGACAAACTTTATGCTGAAGCTGAACTTATTCAAATTGTGTCCAAACCTTAAGGCTATAATGTTTAGAAGCAGAATATGTTCAGACTTACGTGTAGTTTGTAAAGTCTATTTCAGACGGAAGACACTTAGACTTTACTTCAGACATAACACTCTCAGACTTTACATCCAGAACAAGACACAAGTCTAGAACGTGACAAGGTCCAGAACGAGACACAAGTTTAGAACATAACAGATTCAGAACGAAGTATGTTCAGAACAAAACAACTTGACAAAACGTAACACAAGTCTCAAACATATAACGGCTAATGTTCTAGTTTGAATTCTACATTACGATAGATTTGATTGACTCAATTTAATTGATTGACAATTGGACATTGAAGACAAGAAATTTCTATACGAAGAAACTCTACTTATTGAAACCAAGATTCTGTTTGTATGGGCAATCGGAATCAATTTAGGATTCTACTTCTGTCACGTAACGGCTACTAAATCTTTTAGATACAGATATGTCCAATGGGTAGGTTGGAAGACGATCCTCTAGATACTGTCTAATGGCTAGTTTGGAAGTGGAGGAATATTTAAGGAGACCAATGACCGATGAGCAAGTAAGAGACGAAACGTATAATTTATAATTCCAAAGTTTGAGCAAACTTCGATCGTACACTTGTCTTTGGTGAGCTTAAATATTTGTGATCGTGAGAGAAATACCAAAAGAGTAACTTAGTGAGATAGTGTGATATACCATTAAGTGTTTGCACTCAAAGTTGTAATCTATTGTTGATCTCATAATGGAATCCAGCCAGAAAGCTGTTAGTGTGGGAGAGTGGACGTAGGCTTAATCTAAGCCGAACCACTATAAATGTTTTGTGCAACATTCTTTTTCCTTAACTCTTCATATTTAAGTCTGTTGCATACTTATAGATTATTTCAGAAGTCTGTTCTATCACATAATAGATTCCGAACATCTACTAAAAGTCTGGTGGCTCGCTTATCAGACTTTGACCCTTATTCAGACTTTGCTGGCAACTTGTTTTATTTCGCAATCATTTGTCAAGACTTCTTTTAAACACCTATTCGCCCCCTTCTAGGTGTTCGTACTAGCACTTTTAATTGGTATCAGAGCCAAGTGCTCTTTTTATTGAAGTGTTTTTTACTTCTAAGTTAAAGATCTTCTATGGCTAGTATCTTGGCTCCAAGATTGGTTGAAGGACAGAGCAACACTAGGCCATCATATTTTGATGGAAAGAATATAACATTTGAAAAAAACAAAATGAAGGCATTTCTAAGATCCAGAGATCCCTTGCAATGGGATATTGTAGAAAAATGAATTAATCCCATTGTTGCATCTACATCAAATAAGAATGGCAAAGACAAAGAAACCAAACTCCCTGCTCCTATGCCTCAGACAGAGATGTCCAAAAGAGAAGCTCTTGATGCAAAAGCCATTTATTCTTTATATTGTGTCCGATCTCCTGCTGAGTATAATAGAATCTATTTATGTAAAACAGCTAAAGAAGTTTAGAATAGACTTCATGTTACTTATGAAGGGACTAATCGTGTAAAAGAGACCAAAGTGAACTCCATGCTCGGCCAATATGAATCCTTCAAGATGAAGTCAGGAGAGTCAATTGGAGATTTGTTTAGCCGTTTTGCAGAAATTGTAAATGGTTTGGCATATCAAGGTCATCCAATTTCTACCCCAATGAAGGTTAACAAACTTTTGCAAAGTCTTTCAAAAGATTAGAACCATGTTAAGACCTCAATCCGGGAGACTTAGAGGATTATGCCACTCTCGATTGATGAACTCATTGGCACTCTTCAATCCTACAAAGTGGAACAAACCAACGACAAAGATCCTGAAGGTAAGAAGTCCATTGCTTTAATATCTAATGCTGATTCTGATAATACAGACTCAGAAAATGACATGGACAATGAAGAACTTGCTTTTATAATCAAGAAATTCAAAAAACTAAGTAGAAAAGGAAGCAAAATTAGTGAAAGAAGACAATACAAGCAAAATGGGCAGAGAATTCTATAATCAAGAAATTCAAGTTTTTCGAGTTTGTGTGTGAAAGATAAATTCCAAAGTCTGAAGCTCTTAGTTCTTTACTACTTCAATTGCTGAGCTTAAGTTGTACTCAAAAGAGAGATTAAATACTTGTAGGACCTTGAGGAAGTGTGGGAGAGTTTCTACACTGTGGAATCAAGGACGTGAGGTTGTAAAATCTCTTTTGGTTCTTAGTGAAATCCAGCTAGTGGGCTGTTAATGCAGGAGAGTAGACGTAGGCTTGGTCTATGCTGAACTACTATAAACTTTGTGTTTCAATTCTCTTTCCCTAAAATCCTTTACTTTAATTCATAGCCTTATATAACTATTTATAGTCTTTTACATCTTCAATCTATTATCCTTAAATGACGAATTAATCTGTCAAGTCTTGCAAAAACTTCTTTAACACCAATTCACCATTTCTAGGTGTTCTTATTAGCCCTATCAATTGATATCAGAGCATGTGTACTCTTTTAATTAAAGTGTTTTTACTTCTGAGTTAAAGATCTATAGCTAGTATTTTGGTTCTAGGTTTGGTTGAAGACCAAAGCAACACCAAGCCACCTTATTTTGATGGAAAGGAATACAATGTTTGGAAAAACAAGATGAAGGTATTCCTAAGATCGAAAGATCCCTTGGAATGGGATGTGGTAGAAAAGGGAATCATTCCCAAAGCTGCATTAGTCTCATAGAGAGGAAAAGAAGTTGTAGATGCTGGCAATATGGCACAAGAAGAAATAACCAAGAGACAAGCTCTTGATGTTAAAGCAATCTATTCTTTATATTGTGCTTTATCTTCTACTGAATATAATAGAATTTCATCTTGTGAAACAGCAAAAGAAGTTTAGGATAGGTTGCGTGTTACTTATGAAGGAACTAATTGAGTTAAAGAAACAAAGATCAATATTTTACTCAAACAGTATGAAGACTTCAAGATGAAACCAGGAGAATCCATTACTAACATGTTTAGTTGTTTTACAGAAATTGTAAACGGTCTATCATATTAGGGACATCCAATCTTAGGACCAATGGAGGACAATATACTGTTGCGTGGATTATTTAAAGATTGGAATCACGTGAAGACTTCAATAAGAGAAACCCAAAGGATCATACCTCTTATAGTTGATGAGCTTGTGGGCACACTTCAGTCATACAAAGTGGAACAACTCAATGAGGAAGAAGATCCCAAAGGTAAGAAGTTAATTGCCTTAAAATCTAACGATTATTCTGATGTTACAAACTCTGAAGATGATATAGATGATGAAGAGCTATCAATTATGATAAGAAGGTTCAGAAAACTGAACAAAAAGGGAAGAAGATTCAATTGAAAGAAACAAAGCACTCAAAAGTTTCAAAACAAATCAACTGAGGATGATGAAGCCAATAAAGATGTGATCTGTTTTGAATGCAAGAAAAATGACACATTAGACCCAACTGTCCTCTGTTGAAGAAAAAGAAGGGAAAATCTGAGAAATACAAGAAGGCTCTCAAAGCAGAAACATGGAGTGATACTAAATGCGAAGAAAGTGATAAAGACAATATATGTCTAATAGCAAAATCAGAATCAAGGTCAAACTCTAACTCAAACAACGAAATCGAGGTAAGCAATTTAAAAATTCCTGGTAAAGTCTCAAAATACATTGATGAACTTTGTCTTAGTCTCAAAACCTCTCTTAGGAGGATTTCCGAGCTAAAAATGGAGAATTCTATACTAAAGCAACAGGAAAATTCTTGGAAAGAAAAGTTTGAAAATCTAGACAAAAGTTTTGTTGTTTTAAAAGAAAATGTAGACCTTCTTTCAAAAGAAAATAAAATTTTGAAAGAGGACATTTCAAATATCTCAAAAGGTTTTTAATAAGATCTGAAAATTTGAAAAAAATTCTTTCAATATAAAGACCTTATTTTAACAAATCAAGTTTGGGAATAACTTCAGAAACTATCCCTCTAATTGATTTTCCAAAAGTAAGGGAAAGAATCAAATAAAGACCTATAAAAACTTTTTACAAAAATCATTCTAAAAAAAGTCTTTGTAAAACCTGTTGGCTGAAGTGTTCTTAAATGTTCGAAGTGTAATTGCTCAGAACACTTTGAAAAAGAATGTCCTATGGTTTGGAGACCTGTTAAGAAGGAATGGGCAAAAACTGTATATTGTACTAATTCCACTAGACCCAAGAAAATGTGGGTACCAAAGAAAGTTTGAGTTTCTTTCTTAATTGCAGGTCACTATCAAGAAAAAGGTTAAACGGTATTTGGATAGTGACTATTCGAGACACATGACAAGAGATTCAAGTTGTTTTATAAAACTTGTTCAAACAAATGGTGGAAAAGTCTCTTTTAGTGGAAATAGCAAAGGAAGAATTGTTGGGTGTGGAATTATAAAGATTGGAAGTCTTACAATCAACAATGTCTCATTGGTGGAAGGACTAAATTACAATCTACTTAGCATTAGCCAACTGTGTGACACGGGATTCAAAATCAATTTCCAAGAAGAAATATGTTCGGGAACTACTAAAGATCTTTCTCAATCTTTTACTGGACGAAGACATGAGAACATTTATCTTCTGGATATAAAACCAGAAAGGTCTCAATGTCTTATATCAGTTCAAGATGAAGTGAACCTTTGGCATCAAAAGCTTGGCCATGTCAACATAAAGCAAATTGTCAAAATCTCTTCCAAGAAACTTATTCGTGGACTGCCCAACCTGAAATATCAAAAATCTAACTTATGCACACCATGTGTGTTGGGAAAATAGGTTAGAAGTTCTTTTAAACCAAGAAATCAAGTTTCTACTAATCATGTTTTGCAGCTTCTGCATATGGATCTCTTTAGACCAACCAGAACTCAAAGCATTGTTGGAAAGAGATATTGCCTAGTAATCGTGGATGATTATTCTCGATTTACTTGGGTTTACTTTTTGGCAAGTAAGTCTGAAACATTTTCTCACTTTTCAAAGTTTGTTAAGAAAGTTCAAAATGAGAAAGGATATGCTATCTCGAGCATACGGATAGACCATTGAGGTGAGTTTGAAAATTAAGACTTTGTCAAATTCTGTGATGAATCTGGTTTTCAGCATGTTTTCTCCTCTCCATACACTCCAGAATAGAATGGAGTTGTGGAAAGAAAGAATAGATCTTTGCAAGAAATGGCAAGAACTCTTTTAATAGAAATAATATTTCTTCTCGTTTTTGGGCTAAAGCAGTTTCTACAACTTGCTATATTATTAACAAGGTATTCTTAAGGCTTATCTGGAGAAAACTCCCTATGAGTTATTCAAAAGAAAGAAGCCAATTGTTTATTATTTTCATGTGTTTGGTTGTAAATGTTTTGTTTTGAAAAATGCAAATAATCGAACTAGTAAGTTTGAGGAGAAATCAAATAAATGAATCTTCCTTGGATATTCAACCACTAGCAAAGCCTACAGAGTATTCAACAAGAAGACTCATCTATGGAAGAATCTATGAACGTTAAATTCCAAGACTCTTTGTAGAATCAACTGATTCAGACTCAACCTAAAGAATCTGAA
The DNA here is from genome assembly GCA_014182575.1 of Eucalyptus decipiens. Classification (NCBI taxonomy): domain Eukaryota; kingdom Viridiplantae; phylum Streptophyta; class Magnoliopsida; order Myrtales; family Myrtaceae; genus Eucalyptus; species Eucalyptus decipiens. The sequence continues at coordinate 7,574,137 of CM024609.1, read as the reverse complement.
TCTGCTCCAGACCTTACAAAGTCTACCTCCCCTGAAGTGGCTTAGACTTCTGAAGATCATCAACAAACAAAAATTGAAGAATCAACTGAAGTAGAAGATCAGTAAACTGTCAAACCGACTAGCAACTGGAAGCACAAGTCTAGTTATCCCAAGAAACTCATCATCGGCAACATTGATGAAGGGATTCGCACCAAATTCAAAAGGCAAGAACAGTCCAGTGCTTTGGCTCTTATTTCTGAAATAGAACCCAAAAGCATAGAAGAAGCCTTAGCAGACGAAAGCTGGATTGAAGCTATGCAAGAAGAACTCAGATAGTTCAGCATCATCGATATTTGGGAACTAGTTCCTAAACCAAAAGGTAAATTTATTGTTTGAGCTAAATGGGTTTTCAGGAACAAGATGGACAAAAAACGAAAAGTGGTCAGGAACAAAGCAAGACTCATGGCCAAAGGATATACGCAAGAAAAATGGATAGACTATGATAAGACCTACACATAAGTAGCAAGGTTAGAAGCAATTAGATTATTACTTGCTTTTATCTGTTATAAAAATTTTAGGTTATTCCAAATGGACGTCAAAACTGCATTCCTAAATGGATTCATCCAAGAAGAAGTCTGTGTGGAGCAACCTCCCGGATTTGAAGACCCAAAGAGACCAAACTCAGTATTCAAACTGAAAATGGCTATATATGGATTAAAGCAACCACCTCAAGTATGGTATGACAGGTTAAGTAAGTTTTTAATTCAAAATGGTTTTGTCAAAGGAAAAGTGGATACTATCTTGTTTATTAAAAGAGAAGGTAAAAACTTTCTACTTGTTCAAATCTATGTTGATGATATTATATTTGGATAACCTAACGAAAACTTGTGCAAGAAGTTTTCTAAGTCTATGCAAGATGAATTTGAAATGATCATGATGGGTAAACTATCTTTTTTTTTTCTCAAATTACAAGTGAAACAGTTGAAGGAAGAAATTTTCATTCACCAAGAAAAATATGCAAAAGAACTCGTTAAGAAGTTCGGATTGGAGAATTGCAAAAAGACCGAGATACCAATGTCAAGTTCTTCAAAGCTGGACGAAGATGAAGGAGGAAAGAAAGTTGACTAGAAGCTCTACAGGAGTATTATTGGTTCACTTCATTATCTTACTGCTTCTAGACCCGACATTTTGTTTAGTGTTTGCATTTATGCTAGATTTCAATCTGATCCCAAAGAATCTCATCTAAGTGCTGCAAAACGCATCATCAAATACGTTACAACTACCTCAAAGTTAGGTCTGTGGTATCCCGAAGAAGGAGACTTTACTCTCTTTGGATATTCAAACGCAGATCTAGCAGGTTGCAGAGTTGATAAAAAGAGTACTTTCGGTACTTGTCAATTGCTGGGAAATAGAACAGTATCATGGTTCTCAAGGAAGCAAAGTACTGTAACTCTTTCAACAGCAGAAGCAGAGTATCATGGTTCTCATGCACTGAGATCAAATGTGACAACACCAGTGCAATTAATCTCATAAAGAATCCAATTCTTCATTCAAAAGCAAAGCACATAGAGATTTGACATCACTTTATTAGAGATCATGTTCAAAATGGAGAAGTTATGATTCAATTCATTGACTCAAAGAATCAACTGGCGGACATATTTACAAAGCCATTGGAGAAAAGCCTATTTGAGTCTATTCGCACCAGACTGAATATCATATCTTTTATTCAATAAAGTCTGAAGGAGCTCAGACTCAGAGATAAAGTTTGAAGGTGCTTAGACTTAGAAGACTAAGAGTTACCACTGTAAATTATTTCAGTACTAGTAATTTAACTTTTGGATAAAGATTTGAAAAGGTATGGTTACTTTTTAATCGCTCATTAATTGAAATTATCTTTCCAAGTTTTTTAAATTTATAGCATTTATTCATTTTCAAAAAGGCAGTTATTCTTTTTCAAAAAGGCATTTTTGTTTTTTCCTTTGTGACGATTAGTTTACCTCGCTTCACTTGCTTTATATACTGTTGAAATCCGTCTTCTTTGTTTTCACTCTCAAACCCTAAAATACCGAACTCCCATTTGCTTTTCCTTTCACTGTCGTTTAATCAAAAAAGTTTTCACCTAATCGAGCAAGTCTGTGAATTTCTCCCTTGAAGCGACAAGGTCTTCAAGAAAGTCTTTGAGAATCGCAAATAGGGGACCATGACACATGCCCGAGGGTCCTACGTATTTCGACTTAATTGAGGAAGAAGATTCTTCTGATATAGCTAGTGCTAGTACCTAGAGGGGGGGTGAATAGATATATAAACGATTTTTCTTTGATAGACGCACAATACTTAGACAGTTAAGTAATTGCAACAAATAATAATCAATCGTAAGACTCAGTGAATGAAAGAGAAAATTAAACACGCGGTTTATAGTGGTTTGGCTTGATTCAAGCCTACGTCCACTCTTTTTCGCACCGACAGCCAATCGGGCGGATTCCACTATGAACAAAGAGATGTTACAGTGTTGATCTTCCTTGATTTCTGGGTGTAGATGAACTACCACACTCACTCAAGGTATCACCAAGTATGGACACTCTCTGTGTATACAATTTCGCTCAGACTGTATCGACTAATAATCAAGGTGCTTCAAACTCTGGAATTTCTCTATTGATCACACTCTTCTAAAACAACTAGAACGCCTTCCTTTTATACTCCTTTATGCCATCATACCCGTTGGCACTTACCAAAGGAATTCCTCCAATCTACCCGTTGGACGGAATCAATCAAGGAGATCATTCGAGCTATTAAAGGAATCTGACGATAGCCCATCAATCCTGTTCGCCAATACAATCAGGATCTAGGTTTCCATGAATAGAACCTTCCAAGAATACTTCGTCGATCATCGGATCTTCAATTGATCTAGAAACGAATCAAAGAATCCGTTATATTTATCCAGCTAAAAGATCTTCTCCAGAGAATAAGATGAAATCCTTAATCACTTTCTTCGATTTGGATTTCCTTCGACACCGGATCGATAGATCACAATGAGAATAATTTTGAGTCTTAAGTCTTGAGTCTTGATTCTTGAGTCTTGAGTATTGAGTCTGGAGTACTGAGTCTGGTGATCAGAAAGTCTTCAGACGCAAATATCCAGACTAGACTGATAGAAACGTTTTGTCAGCTTCAAAATCTTCTAGAGCGATTTCTCCAACAATCTCCCCCTTTTTGATGATGACAAAACTTTCCTGTAGATTTGAACAACCTTGACCTGCAAAAACATTTCTCAAGCAATATGGCTATCTCATAAAGATTAATAAAACAACCGGACTCGCATCCACGAAAATTGGTTAGACTTTCATGAGTAATACCATATAACAACACTCGATATAAATGCCAACAGTCAAGCATCACAATCCACAGCCAAATTCAGTCCATACTCAAGTTCACACGAGTCATACTCAAAACATACTTAAAAACTCACAAAAACAAGTTTAAAATCAAAGTTTTTGGTTCAAATTTCTACTCCCCCTTTTTGTCATCAGTAAAAAGGTGAGAAAAGAGTCATGTCTGCTTGGGAATGCGCACGATCTGGAAATCTCCCATGGACTCGTACTATGCCTTCGAGCCTCTTCAAGTCTTCCCTTAATTGAGCTACCTCCTCTCCTTTGGCATTGGCTTGAAGCCAGTAGAGCGAGGTCTTTCATTCTGTCCTCCGGGGTAACTAAAGATTCTTGTCCAAAGATTCTTGATGGTTTGAATCTCATAGTCCGAGCATAGATTTGGCCCCGCATTTCCAGAAGAACATCAAGAATACGATGAAAATCTGCTGAATTGTCAATGCATACTAGCATTGACTTTCTCGGATGGAGTGAATGCGAGACGATGGCGCTTCGTATAACCTTGCAGATTTGATGATGTATCATGTTCTTCTTCGAGCAATTGAGAAGCCTGAAACTCTTCTGGAGCAGCATGAGGTTTGGATTTTTCTTGCTCCCCAACTCCCCCTGTCTCTAAGACATCAAAATCTTGCTCGCCAACTCCCCCTGTCTCTAAGACATCAAGATGGGAGGAATGATGCTCTTCAGATTCCTTCTCTCCAGATTCAGCGAAGAGACTTTTCTTTCTCTTCTTCTCCTTCTTCTTCACTTCTTTTTCTTTCTCTCTCTGCTCTTCTTCTTCTTCTTCAGCTTCTATCGCTTTTTCTCGCTGCTCTTCTTCTTCTTCATCTTCTTTCTCCTTTTCTCGCTGCTGTTCTTCTTCTCTTTGCTTCGACTAAAGTTCCGTTGATCGAGATACAGAACGTCTAGTCCTTACCAGTGCAGGAATAGTAAGATCTTCCTCCTCTTCTTCATCCTCCAAGATGAGAGATCTTCTCTTTTGGATGGAGCACCAATGGGCTCCTTCCCTTTTCTCTTTGATGCGAGAAGAGAGTGGAGTTTTCACCTTGAACTTTGCCATTTCCTTGCTAAGTTCTTTCGGACGCATCTTCGTCAACATATTCAAACCTACCACCATTTTGTCGCACGATCGAACACGAGAGAGTGTGTGGCGCTTCAATATTCATGTGTCGAAGATCTTGGTCACAAGATTTGGGTAAGGCAATTGTCCCTTGTTCTTCGACATTGCTCTGTACATATGGAAGAGAATAGTATGAGGGAGAGAGAACTTCTTCCCCGAGTTGATTGCATACATTAATTTTGCTTCCGAATTAGATACATCAGTCTTTGATGTAGACTTTGGCTCGATGCAATTGATCACAATTTTGTGCAGCACAATATTGATGGCACTCATCTTCGAGTAGGTAATTTTCGCCTCGTATCTCTTTTTTGACAAGATCCGAGTAGCACGAGCAATCGAGACTTTGATTGGTTGATAACGTCCTCGTTCAACACCAATTATGTCCACTAGCATGTCCACATCTATCACATAGTCCTGATCTCGAACACTGAATGATATTCTATTCGCATCTAGAAAACTGAGATTCGAATAGAAATATGCAGTCAAGTGTGCATAACCATCTGTGGTATCGGTGCAAAACTGCTCAAGTTGAAGCAGTTCGAACTTTTCCCTTAAGTTCACATTAATAGCATCCAGGAAATCAAAATCAACACTCCTGGGGTTTATCACCCCTCGTTTTAACAGTTTGAAGAACAGGTTTTCCTGTTCCTTCGATTTAAACAACTCCATCTTCTTTCCCTTCACCTTTGCAGCAATGCCCAATCTCGGTTGAAAATCATTAAACATTTTATCATCTTCGTTCCCCTCAGTGGGATTAAATCCTGAAACACGAGGATCACTTGGAATGTTCGCAAGTGCCTCTTCAGCCTTTCCTTTGGGAGCAATTCCTAATTCCTCCATTCGCTTCAAAAATCATTACTCATTCCCATAATTCTTATCTCTAAGGAAACTATCTATATAATTCAGAGGAGAACCAGAAGCTTTCAACGCACAATAGAGCATGTAAATAAAAGAGGGTTTTTGTGCTCTCACAAGTTCAACGTCCTCTAGAATGACTTCCTCCTGATAATGACCCGCATCTTGTGGGGTAGATGGTGAGTGATGAGTTGGAGAAGGAAAAGGACTCTGTTGCTGTCCCGACAAATCATCTTCCTCGGTGAGATCGAAGTGCGTAGGTCCCTCCTTCATTCTCTATGGACCCCGCTTACGATCCTTGACGACTTTCTCGAAGAAGACATCTTTTCTTGTCAATGAAAGATTCCTTCACTCGCTTTCCCAAGGAAAAATGACAACTTTCTCGAGTATGAATACGAAGTAGAAAACATGATTGAGAGAAGAATGCCTTTTAGGGTTTTGAGAATCGAGTAAAAAGAGAAAACTGTGTATATATAACTCAGTTTTGAAAAGGAAATAGCAATCGATACGAAGAAAAGTGAACAGTCGTCTTTCTTTTAAAAATAATAACTGCCATTTTAAAAGAGATTATCCCTTTTTGAAAAGGCATGTTTCCAATTTTTAACGGAAATTAAAGATGGTATCAATCAATTATAATCGAATGAATGATCGTACTTTTCGAGATAAAAATAACTTACAATCTATACAATGAAGGTCTCGAGTCTCGAGAATTCAGAGTCTGAAGGTTAGAGTCTGATTGATAAGAAATGTAGATTCTTCAGACTTTAACCTCTTCAAGCTTCAAAATGTTGAGTCTAGTACGGATAAAATCGAATTGATTTTTCTCCAAGGGCTTTGTGAATATATCCGCTAGTTGACTTTTCGAATCAACAAATTGAATTGAGATTTCTCCATTTTGAATATGATCTCTAATGAAATGATGTCGAATCTCTATATGCTTTGCTCTTGAATGAAGGATTGGATTTTTGGTGAGATTGATTGCGCCGGTGTTGTCACATCTGATTTCGTGCATGAGTCTTCAATCCCAAAGTCTTGTAGCTGTTGCTTTATCCATAGAATTTGCGAACAGCAGCTTCCAAGAGCTACATACTCGCTTCGTTGTAGAGAGAGCTACGGTGCTCTGTTTCCTTGAAAACCAAGACACCGTCCCGCTTCCAAGCAACGACGATGGTTCTGAAGTACTCTTTCTATCGACTCGCAATCGGCCGGATCGGCGTCTAAATATCTCGGAAGATTGAAGTCTCCCTCCTTAGGATACCATAGACCGATGCTTGAAGACGAGGCAACGTATTTAATAACACGTTTTGCAGCCTTGAGATGAGATTCTCTAGGATCCGATTGAAACCTAGCACGAGATACAAACACTCAACAAAATGTCGGGTCTAGAGGCGGTAAGATAAAGAAGTGAACCGATGATGCTTCGTATAGCTTTTGATCAACTTTCTTCCCTTCTTCATCTTTGTCTATTTTCAACGAACTTGACATTGGTATATCAGTCTTTTTGCAATTTTCCAATCCAAACCTTTTGACAAGATCATTAGCATATTTTTCTTGACAGATGAAAGTTCCTTCCTTCAATTGCTTTACTTGAAGACCAAGAAAGAATGTTAATTCTCCCATCATACTCATTTCAAATTCATCCTTCATAGACTTTGAAAATTTCTTGCAAAGACTTTCATTAGGGGATCCAAATATGATATCATCCACATATATTTGAACAAGTAAAAAACTTTTGTTTTCCTTTTTAATAAATAAAGTAGTATCAACTTTACCTTTGGTAAAGCCATTCTTTAATAAGAACTTACTTAGTCGTCGTACCAAGCTCGAGGTGCTCGCTTTAAACCATACGAGCCTTTTCGGTCCAAGACGAGTCGGCTTCTTTGGGTCTTCAAACCCTGGAGGTTGTTCCACGTAAACTTCCTCATGGATAAATCCATTTAGGAAAGCGCTTTTGACGTCCATTTGGAATAACCTGAAATTTTTATAACAAGCAAACGCAAGTAATAGACGAATAGCTTCTAACCTTGCCACAGGAGCGTAAGTCTCATCATAGTTTATTCCTTCTTCTTGCGTATATCCTTTTGCCACGAGTCTTGCTTTGTTTTGTACGACTTTTCCTTTTTCATTCATCTTGTTTCGAACACCCATTTGGTTCCAATAACGGTTTTACCTTTTGGTTTAGATGACGGATCCCGCACGTCATTAATGTTGAACTGTCTCGAGCTCTTCTTGCATGGCTTCAATCCAGCTTTCATCGATAGAGCTTCTTCTATGCTTTTTGGTTCAATTTCAGAAATAAGAGCTACAAAGACTAGACTCTTCACGCCTTTTGGATCTGGTGCGAATTCCTTCATTAATTTCTCCGATAATGAGATCTTTAGGATGACTGGATTTATGCTTCCAGTTACTGGTTGATTTGACTGGTTGAAGATCTCTTTCTTTATCTGAGTCTTCACGAGTAGCTTGATGCTGATCTTCCAGAGTCTGAGAAGCTTCTTGAGTTGTAATCTTTTGAGGGTTTGGAGCAGGTTCAGACTCTTCATGCTTTGAGTCCGATTGGATTCATCTTGCGTAGAGTCTTAGAATTTGACATTCATTGACTCCTCCACGATCGGCTCTTCTTATTATAGACTCGTAGGCTTTGCTTGATGTAGAATATCCAAGGAAGATGCCTTCATCGATCTTTCTTCAAACTTACCAACTTGATCTTTTGCATTTTTCAATATAAAACATTTGCATCCGAAAACATGAAAGCATGAAACAATAGGCTTCTTTCCTTTGAACAATTCATAAGGGGTTTTCTCCAAAATAGGTCTTAGAAAGACTCTATTGATTATATAGCATGCTGTTGAAACAGCTTCGGCCCAAAATCGTGAAGAAATTTTACTTTCAATTAACAAAGTTCTAGCCATTTCTTGAAGAGATCGATTCTTCCTTTCCACAACTCCATTTTGTTGAGGAGTATATGGAGAGGAGAATACATGTTTAAATCCAGAATCATCACAAAATTTTGTAAAATTTTGATTTTCAAATTCACCTCCATGATCTGTTCTTATACTTGATATAACACATCCAATTTCGTTTTGAATCTTTTTAGCAAATTTTTCAAAATACGAGAATGTTTCTGACTTACTTGCAAGAAAGTATATCCAAGTAAAACGGGAGTAATCATCTACAATTACTAGGCAATATTTCTTACCTCCAATACTGGGGTTCTGGTTGGTCCGAAGAGATCCATATGCAAAGCATACTGTACATGATTAGTAGAAACATGATTTATTGGTTTGAATGAATTTCTTACCTGTTTTCCCGAATGCATGGAGTGCATGGATTGGTCTTTTGATATGATAATTTTGGTAGTCCTCGAACAAGCTGTTTTGATGAGATTTTGGCCAATTGCTTCATGTTGACATGGCCGAGCTTTCTATGCCATAAGCTTGCTTCGTCTTGAATTGAGATTAAGCAATGCGATTCATTTGGTTTTACGTCTAGGAGGTAGATATTTCCATGTCTTCGACCTTTGAAAGATCGAGTAGAGTCTTTACTTGATTCCGAACATGTTCCTTCTTGGAAGAAAATCTTGAATCCAAAGATCACATAGTTGACTAATCTTTGAGAAGATTGTAATTGAGTCCTTCTACTAGAGAAACATTGTTTATTGTGAGATTTCCAATTTTGACAGTTCCAAATCCCACAATATTTCCTTTGTTGTTTCTTCCAAATGAAACTTTTCCTCCGTTCACTTGAATAAGCTTCATGAAGCAATTTGAGTCTCCTCGTCATGTGTCTTGAACATCCGCTGTCAAGATACCATTTTACCTTTTTCTTGACGGAGACCTGCATTCAAAAGAGAGTCTCAAACTTTCTTTGGTACCCAAATTTTCTTGGGTCCTTTGGTGTTAGCAGAATAAACATTATAAGGCCATGCTTTCTTAACAGGCTTCCAAATCATAGGACACTCTTTTTCAAAGTGATCCTTACTTGTTACACTTTGAACATCTTAGAGCATTTCGACCTACAGATTTTACAAAAACTTTTTGAAATGATTTTTGTAAGCCTCTTTCGATGGTCTCTTCTTAATTTTTCTTTTACTTTAGGAAAATCAATCAAGGGAATTGTTTCTGCTGTCATACCTAGACCGGACTTATTGAAGTAAGGTCTTTGAACCGAAAGAACTTTTTCAAGTTTTTCAGACCCTATAGAAAATTTCCTTGAAATATTTGATAAGTCGCTTTTTAGAAAAGTATTTTCTTTTAAGAGATTATCTTCTTTTTCTTTAAGAGTGGAAACATTCAAGTCTAAACTTTTGATTCTTTCTTCTAAAATGTTTTCTTTTTGTTTTAAAGCTAAGTTTTCCCTTTTTAGTTCGGAAACTCTTTTGAGAGAAGCCTTAAGACTAAAACACGGTTCATCAATATATTTAGAGACTTTGACAGAATTTTAAAATCACTTACCTCAAATTCACTTTCGAGTCGATCCGAATCCGAGTCCGAGTCGATTGTGCCATCGCACACGATTGGCATATTCATCATCACTTTCTTCACACTCGGTATCACTCCGTGTTTCGGCTTTGAGTACTTTTCGAAACTTTTCAGCTTTTCTTTTCTTCTTCTTCGAAGAGGACAGGTTGGGTCTTATGTGCCCCTTTTTCTTACATTCGAAACAAACTACATCTTTGTCCGGTTCCTCATCATCAACGAGACTTGGATTGCTGTCTTTGAAAACTTTGTTTCTTGGAGTTGAACCTTCTTCCTTTCCTATTCAGTTTTCTGAATCTCCTTATCATAAGAGCAAGCTCCTCATCGTCCGAGATCATCTTCGAATCTGCATCATCGAATCATCATTTGATTTTAATGCAATGGATTTCTTACCTCTTGGATCTTCGTCTTCATTAATTCGTTCCACTTCATAAGACTGAAGAGTTCCAATCAGCTCATCGACAGATAGTGGCATAATTCTTTGCGTCTCTCTTATTGAAGTCTTTATATGATTCCAATCCTTAGAGAGTCCACGCAGTAGCTTGTTCACTTTCATGGGATCAGAGATCTTTTGTCCTTGGTTCTCAAGACCATTGACAATATCTGTAAAATGACTAAACATGTCAGTTATTGGTTCTCCTGGTTTCATTTTGAAGGATTCATATTGACCAAGGAGAATGTTGATTCCGTCTCCTTCACTCGATCTGTTCCTTCATAGGTGATGTGTAATCTGTCCCATACTTCTTTTGCTGTAACACAAGAAGATATTCTGTTATATTCAGTTGGTGACAAAGCACAATATAAAGAGTAAATTGCTTTTGCATCGAGTGCTTGTCTCTTATTGATTTCTTCCTGAGTCATTCCACTGGTCTCAATTGTTTCTTTTCCTCTTTTAGAGACTGATGCAGCAGTAGGAGTGATCCCTTTTTCCACAACGTCCCATTCCAGAGGATCCTTTGATCGTAGAAAGGCTTTCATCTTGTTCTTCCAGATGTTGTAATCCTTTCCATCAAAGTAGGGAGGTCTGGTATTGCTTTGCCCTTCCATCGCCCTAGTGCCGATACTAGCCATGGATCTTTTACTTTGAAGTAAAACACTTCAAATAAAGTAAGAACACGAGCTCTGATACCAATTGATATAGCTAGTGCTAGTACCTAGAGGGGGGTGAATAGGTATATAAACGATTTTTCTTTGATAGACGCACAATACTTAGACAGTTAAGTAATTGCAACAAATAACAATCAATCGTAAGACTCAGTGAATGAAAGAGAGAATTAAACACGCGGTTTATAGTGGTTCGGCTTGATTCAAGCCTACGTCCACTCTTACGCACCGACACCAATCGGCTGGATTCCACTATGAACAAAGAGATGTTACGGTGTTGATCTTCCTTGATTTCGGGTGTAGATGAACTACCACACTCACTCAAGGTATCACCAAGTATGAACACTCTCTGTGTATACAATTTCGCTCAGACTGTATCGACTAATAATCAAGGTGCTTCAGACTCTGGAATTTCTCTATCGATCACACTCTTCTAAAACAACTAGAACGTCTTCCTTTTATACTCCTTTATGCCATCATACCCGTTGGCACTTACCAAAGGAATTCCTCCAATCTACCCGTTGGACGGAATCAATCAAGGAGATCATTTGAGCTATTAAAGGAATCTGACGATAGCCCATCAATCCTGTTCGCCCATACAATCAGGATCTAGGTTTCCATGAATAGAACATTCCAAGAATACTTCGTCGATCATCGGATCTTCAATTGATCTAGAAACGAATCAAAGAATCCGTTATATTTATCCAGCCAAAAGATCTTCTCCAGAGAATAAGATGAAATCCTTAATCACTTTCTTCGGATTTAGATTTCCTTCGACACTAGATCAGATAGACTGTCAATGAGAATAATTTTGAGTCTTAAGTCTTGAGTCTTGATTCTTGAGTCTTGAGTACTGAGTCTGGAGTACTGAGTTTGGTGATCAGAAAGTCTTCAGACGCAAATATCTAGACTAGACTGATAGAAACGTTTTGTCAGCTTCAAAATCTTCTAGAGCGATTTCTCCAACATCTTCTCCACCACAACAACCAAGTCAGCAACAACCTCTTAGCAGCGTCAGTCTTCTCCACCGACTCAACCAAAAGAAGAAATTTTGGCAAAAGTTGAACCTGTAAGAACGTTAACTCCTAAGGTTGCTTTCAAACTTTATTCTAGTTTGAAAAGAGGAGGAACTGCTATATCTTTGATCAATGAATACCTGAGAGAGAGAGGCTATAAGAATGAAACTCTATTTCTGCGCGATATGGAGAAGATAGGTATTGCAGAAAAGGGATCGTTTGAAAAAGCCTTTGCTAATTTTCCTAGTGACCCGCGCTTTAGCACTACTAATCAACCACAAGGACAGGACGACGACTAACATATGTTTACCCATTTTCAGCCAAGAACAGGAGTGGCTGCAATTATTGTTGGTGATGGATCGAGTCTATTTAAATTGAAAAACCATAAAAGGGTTTATTTGAATCTAGTGAAGAGAGGGGTTATGAACCTTAGGAGTGTTGATTTTGATTTTCTTGATTCGGTGAAAGTAAATCTAAGAGAGTAGTTTGTTCTTCTGCAATTGGAGCGCTTTTGTTCTGAATCTACTACTGCTTATCCAGTACTCACAGTTTACTTCTACTCAAACTTATCTTTCTTGGATGCAAACAGTTTTTCTTTCATGGTGAGGGATAAGGAGTTTTTGGTGGATATGGACACTTTGGTTGACCTAATTGGGGTGGAAAGAGCATGTTTCCAACCAATTAGTGTATCCGTTGCTCACGCTACTCTGTCATTGGTGAAAGACAGGGATGGTGAAGGCAAGATCTCCTACTCTAGGATGAATGCCTCCAACATCTTGCTACATAAAATCGTGATCAACTACATTCGTCCAAAGTCGACATCCAAGACTAATGTGTCTCGATCTAAAGCGAAATTGATGTATGCCATCAATATTTGCTACAAATTCTCTCTACCTCACACTATCATGTTTCACATGTAAAGGACAGTGGTGAAAGATAAGGAACAACTCCCTTATTCTGTTGTTATCATGTGTCTTTTTAGACATTTTAAAATTCACATCTCTACACCATTATGTTTGACAAACATTTCTCCAATGGTGATTGGATTTAAAATGGTCACAAAAATGCATTTGAAAGAGCTTAACAAGGTGTTAGAGCACATGAATGAGAAGTCTCCCGTCAAAGCAAAACAAGACTCTGCTGCAGCCAAAAGGAAATGCAAGGAGCCTATGGATGCTCCAGTAAAGAGGAAGAGAATTCTCATCTTGCAAGATGAAGAGGATGAGAATGAAATGACTCTTTCAACCTTAAGAAACTTGAAGAGTTTTGTCAACTTTCAAGAGACAAGAGAAGAGCCAGAAGAAGGAGAAAAAGAGAGAGAAGAGACAGAGAATGAAGATGAAGAACAGAGGAGGACAGAGGAAGAAAGAAAAGAAGAGGAAGAAGAGGAAAGAAGAGGAGAGGAAGAAGAAGAAGAAGAAGAAAGAAGAGAAGAAAGAGGACAAGAAAGAGAAGAAGAGAGAGACCAGGGTCAAGAAGACTTTTTTGAGCCAACTTTAGCTGTCTCCTTGTCCAGTGACTCTGAGATGGCAAGAACTGGAACTGCAAACACGCATCATTTTGAAGCTGAAGTTGAATAAGAAGAAATCGTTTCTACTCCACCTAAAGGCAACCAAACGGGGGGAGTTGTTGGACAACAAGGTATTTCTTCACCTATCTTTACTAGTGATGTAAGCCGTTCTGCAACAAATCTAGAGGATGTGTATGCCTCTCATTATCCAAAAGCATCCACTCATAGTCATGGTGGATAATCTGCTGAAAATCCCTCCATTCTCAAAACTACTAGAATCGACTCCGTTGGACCTAACGCTACAACAAAACAAAAAGCAAACTTTTCGAGACTGCTAAAGATCCTATTGGATGTAAGGAAACAGCAATATGCTATGGGGTATGAGATGCAGGATCTCAAGAACGCTTTCATGGCCACTTTAGTGTGTTTGCAAGATCAGTTAAACGCCCTGAAGACTCAAGTGCAAGATCATGTGAAGGGTAAAGATTTCCAACAACTGAAGGAGACCATTAGGAAGCTTGAGAAGACAATGAATTCCATGGGAGAATTCCAGCTTGTTCGCCTACCCAAACAGCTTTGATTCTCTCTATTTTCAAACAATTCTTTTTATTTGTTCTCCACCTTTTGCTGTTGACAAAAAGGGGGAGAAGCTTGATGAAAATTTGACTTTTGGTTTGGATTTTTGGACTTATCTTTGGTTTAGTGGTTGTTTAGACTGTTTGATTTGATCTTTTGATGCTTGCAATAACTTAGGCCATGTTAATGATTATGGAAAGAATAGTTGTTTTACAAGACTAACATGTTTTTTGTGGTTGCAGAATCGTTGCTATCCATATCCTAATATACTTAACTTTTATGAGACATTTTGTTTTGCTTAAGTGTTGTTTTGTAGGACAAAAGTGTTCAAATCTGCGGGAAATTTTTGTCACCATAAAAAAGAGGGAGATTGTTGAAGAAAACTTCCTTATTTGTTTTGAAGTTGACAAAACATTTCCATCAGTCTAATATGAAGATTTGCATACTCTATTGTCAAAGTCTGAAGACCTCTAGACTCAAGATTTAAAATCTACCTTCACCAATAGTTTCCAGACTAACGAAGAAAAGATTTATCCAATGAAGAAGACTTATCCAAATGCAAGTATATCTTTAAGGATTTGGTTTGTACGATTGAAGAAAATCTCACGGCTGGAGATAGCATCTCTTGATCAGTTACTCTTATTGAAAGCAATTCGAATGATTAGATCTATTGATTGGTGAAGTATACTTGGAAGGTTCTACTTATGGAAACCTAGGTCTTGATGGTATGGGCGAGCAAGATTGGTGGGCTATCATCACATTCCTTAAATAACTCGAGATCTCCCTAATTGATTATGTCCAATAGGTAGATTGGAAGAACTCCTTTGGAAGGTGCCAACGGTTATAAAGGCAGTGAGGAGTATATAAGGAAGACGCTCAAGTTTTTCGAATGTGTGCGTGAAAGATAAATTCCAAAGTCTGAAGCTCTTAATTATTTACTATTTCAATCGCTGTGCTTAAGTTATACTCAAAAGAGAGATTAAATACTTGTAAGACCTTGAGGAAATATGGGAGAGTTTCTACACTATGGAATTAAGGACGTGAGACTGTAAAATCTCTTTTGGTTCTTAGTGAAATCCAGCCAGTAGGCTATCAGTGTGGGAGAGTGGACGTAGGCTTGGTTTAAGCCGAACCACTATAAACTTTGTGTTTCAATTCTCTTTTACATCTTCGGTCTATTATTCTTAAAAGACGAATTATTTGTTAAGTCTTGCAAAAACTTCTTTAACACCTATTTACCCCCCTCTAGGTGTTCTTACTAGCCCTATCAAATAGGAATTCAATGAATTTGAACATTTTGTGCACAATTAGTCGACTTAAGATAATCCAATTGCAACTCATTTGATCCGATTCATATAGAAATATTTGATTTTGTTTAAATTGGGCAAAATTAGAAAAAACAAATCAGAACAAAATTCGGACAAAAACTCAACCCGGTCAACTTAGCATTGACCGGTATTGACCGATGTTTACTAGATTTGACTGGGTTTAACCGGAGAATTTTTCCAGCCATCTTTTGGTCAGAAACCACCATCTACTAGCCCACTTCATGGCCAATGCATCCACACCTTTTTTTTTTTCAAATTTCTAATTTTGTTCTGGATTTTACGAAATTCACAAATTAACCCCCCATGTTATGAAAATTGCAAAAATGGACCTCAATTAGTACATGATTGATCATCATTTGTTCATTAAGAATGCATCGTGGCCATTGAAACAGACATGTGCTCAATTAGGAGCTATCAACAAATTTAACAAACCAATTAGCTGAGGAGATCCAAACTTAGCCCTCGTATTAATCCAAGGGCTACGATTTGATCTTGCCCTAGACTATATAATTGACTTTCCCTCCAAAATTGAAGGGGGGCCTCATAATTTCAGATCTACTTTCTCTCACTAAGATATTCTCTCTACATCTCTCTCCATCTCTCAAAACATGGCTAAGCGAAGGAAGGAAAAGCGGAGCAAGGGCTTCGCTCATGCTCTCTCTTGCAAGAAGATCTTCACTGATTGATCCCTTCTCTGCAAAAATTCCTCCACTCATTCTCTCTCATTGGACTCATGCTTCTTCATTTGGACGAGCTTTGGAAAAGTCGAGAAACTCCACTTATTCTCTCTCTGATCAAACAAGGTTGAAGACATGAAAAAATCGCTGATTTTGGCCATTTATGTAGAAGGAAGAAAAGAATTCCACTAATTCTCTTTCCTCTCTCATCTCCACATTTTGGATAAGTTCTTGCAAAGTGGAGTGTTGCCATTAGTTCTCGCTCTGGGCCTCATCGATCATGCAAGCTCCTCATGAAATTCTGTATACATGGCTCACATGTGAAAGGGGCTAGTAGAACACCTAGAGGGGGTGAATAGGTGTGAAAACAGACTTTAACAGCTATTTAAAAACATAGAAGTATATCGTAGCAAATAAAGTAAAGGAGTTTAGGGAAGAGAAAAATAAACACAAGATTTATAATAATTCGGCTTAGATCAAGCCTATGTCCACTCTTCCACGTTGACAGGCTCCTGGCTGGTTTCCACTATGAATTGAAAGAGAATGTTATAGCACTGTGATCTCGAATTTTCAGTGAGGTGTCTCTACTATTCTCACAAGATCACTCTATAGAGTTTCTCACCTTGTAAAACAAGTTTAGGCACTAAATGATGAAGGACAAGAAAATTGGAAGCTTTAGACTTTGGAATTATTCTTTCACGCTCTACTCGAATGACTTGAAAAACCTCCTTAAATACTCTACCATGCCTTCTCGATCGTTGACACTTTCCAGAGGAATTCTTCCAATCAACTCGTTGGACAAAATCAATCAAGGAGATCTCGAGCCGTTTGAAGATCGACATGAAAGCCCGCCAATCATGTTCGCCCATACAATCAGAATCTTGGTTTCCATAAGTAGATTTTTTCCAAATAAGCTTGCCTTCCAAAAATGATTTGCTTCTTCGAAATTGATTCGAATTAAGATAACCAATATGGTAAGTGATATTTCCAACTAGAAAGCCTGATATATCTTGTATGTATTGAAACCTTGAAGAAAATAATCCTGAGTTTGATTAAGTCTTCATTCTTGCGTTCAGTCTGAAACTTGTCAGAGTGGGCAGGCTTTTGATGTAAGATAGACTTTGACACAGAAGTCTGGCAATCTTCAAAATAAAACTTAAATAAGTTTTGTCGGCTTCAAAACAGCATAGGAGTTTTCTCCAACGATCCTTTTAATGGTGACAAAACTTTCCTGCAGACTTAAAACTTATATCCTGCAAAACAACACTTTAGCAAAGACATGATAACTTATAAAAACATATTGTTATAGATCTGTATAACATCAATTCTGCAACCACAGAAAACACATTAATCTTGACAATTTAGACAAAGATTCAATCTAAATCCATAATCACAACCACAAAAGGTTACTGTGGAATATAAATATTCAACACAATTAGTTAAAACAAGTTCAGCTTAGTTCAAACGCAATTAGTTCAAACAAACAAATTAGATCTCTTAAATCTGCTCATTCCCCCCTTTTTGTCAACGGCAAAAAGAAAGAGAAAGTCAAAATAGAAAGAGAGAATTAAAAGATAAATGCAATCAGGGTTGTCTAGGAACTCGAACGAGTCAGAAATCCCCCAACGACTGCACTGCCTCCTCAAGTTTCTCCTAGCACTCATGATAAACATTCTCGACCTCGGATACAATCTATGAAACTTGTTGATTTAAGGTTTGAACTTGAGTATCTAGAGACTGTACCTTACCAGTGAGAAAATCTGAAGTAGATCTCAAGGCAGTCTGAAGCTTCTAGATCTCAACCTTCATCTCATATTGCTAAGCTTTAACCGCCAAAAGGAGCTCTACTGTCGTTGGATAGTTTGCATCAGGTTGTGTTTGAGTATGAGCTTCAGTGAAGTGAATATGTGGAGAATTGAGAGATGAGGAAACATCAACTTGATCAAGGGTAGGTTGTTTGGCACCCTGACTTGGAGTAGACTCTTCAACCTCAGCTTCAGGAAATTGAGATGCAAAAACATCTTCACAGTCTACAAGAGATCTACTTATGCCATCACTCGCATTATGTGGAGAAGAAGTCCTTGTTTTCTCATGAGCTCCTCCTTGTTTCTGTGCCTACATGTGGAGAAGAAATTCCTTCTTCTTACGCCTTTTCTTTTTCAGAACGAGAGTGATGTTCCGTCTCAGTTCATACTCCTTCCAGGTTATCCCCGGTTGCTTCAAAGTCCTCTGATAATGTTATTGCAACAGTCTCTCCATCATAGTTATTGTTGTCATCATCCTCACCCTTCTCTTCAAAATCACCTTCTTCTTCTTCAGCTCCTGCTTCTTCTTCTTATGTTTCCTCTTGCTCTACTTCTTCTTCCTCTTCTTCTTCTTCTCTATCTCCTCCTTCTCTTTCCTTTGATTTCTCAAAATCAACAAAACCTTGAAGATTTCTTAAGGCAATGGCAAAAATGGTTAGATCATCTTCATCCTATAGGATAAGTGATCTCCTTTTCTTTGCAGTTTCTTGCACAACTTCCTTGCCTTTGCGCTTTCTTGCAACAGTAGATCATTCCTTGGTTTTTCTCGAGGATTCCTTCTTCAAAAGCTCAATGGCCTTAGTCAGATTCTTTAGCCTCATTTTTAAGATTATCTTCATTCCTATTCCAATAGGAGTAATAGTTCTTGAACAAAGCGAAGACTGAAACTGGATCTAAAAATGACAGAATAGTTTTGTAACCAAGGCAGAGTATGGCAATTGGCATTTTTCTTTCATGACTGCCTTGTACATATGCATCAGGATAGTATGAAGAAGTGAGTAACACATCCCATTGCAGATTACCCACACAACTCTTGCCTCCAATCTGGAAACATCAGTTTTGGAGGCTGCCAATCGAGAGTATGTGATACCTCCACTTAGCAGTCTATCATTTACTAGAAATCTAGTGGCTTGACCTATGGAGATATTGATTGGTTGAAAACCACTTCTTTCCACTCTTAGAATATTGGCCAGAATGTCAACATCCACAACAAAGGCTTTATCACAAACAGTAAACTGAATGTGATTCTGATGAAGGAAAGACATATTTGAATAGAAGTATGTTGTCAATTCCGGATAAGCCACAGCCGTCTCAACACAAAACTTTTCAAGTTGAAGGATGGCCAACTTTTCCCTCAAGTTAACTTTTATTGAGTCCAAGAAGTCAAAATCTAATGTTTGAGGGTTTATCACCCCTCTGTTCAGCATTTGGGCATAAACCCTTTTATGCTGCTTAGAACGAAATAGTTTCGTTCTTTCACCAAGGATGTTAGCAGCCACACCCATCCTAGGTTGAAAATTCGTAAAGATCCACTCATCATCATCCTTATTTTTAGGCTGATTTTCAAAACTAAATCTAGGATCAAAACTAAAATGAAGAAAAGTCTTTTCTACCAATCCTTTCGACGCCACTCCTATTCTCTCCATGGCTCTTAAGAATAGAGTTTCATTCCCATGCCCATGGCCTTTCAAAAAACTAGTGATAAAGGACATTGGAGAACCACCCTCTTTCAGATAACCATAATGCTTGTAAAGAACCTGAGGTGTCAAACTCTGAGAGGAACAACATCTTGTTCAACTTCTTCTTCCAAAGGTTGACGATGAGATCTTTAGGAGAGTCTTCACCAGTAAGATCAAAATGAGTCGGCCCTTCTGGCACATCTCGAGGCCCTTGACTTGCGATTTGAGAAGATTTCCTTTGGTGTGACATGGATGTAGACTTGGAAGATTTCATAGACATGTTCAAGTGAAGAAAAGATGGAAACTTGCAAAGAAAGTTTGAGAGTAAAAATTGAGAGAGAGAGAGAGAGAGAGAGAGAGAGAGAGAGAGAGAGAGTATTTTAGGGTTTTGAAAAGATGTGCTCAAAAGAAATACTAGAAGCTATTTAAAGAAATTGAAAGGTCACAAGGAAATGGGGTATAAGAAATGTCACAAGGAAAAATGCATTTTCAAAACAAATTTTGAAAAGGTAATTGCTAAAAATTAAAAATCCAAAAATTACTAATAAAATAGTAATAAAATAGGCAAACAATGATCCAGATAATCATACCTTTTCATACAAAAAAATTAAAATACCTAGATTCGAGAGATTCTTAAACTAAAGTAGCTCTTGAAGTTCTGAGTCTGACCAACTTCATACTTTAATCGATATGAGAGACAATATTCAGCTTGCTGCGAATAGACTCAAATAAGTTTGTCTCCAATGGTTTGGTGAAGATGTATGCCGGCTGATTCTTTGAATCAATAAATTGAACCATAATCTCGCCATTCGGGACCTGATCTCTTATAAAATGATGTAGAATTTCTATACGTTTCGCCCTTGAATGAAGAATGAGGTTTCTGGTGAGATTGATAGCGCTTGTGTTGTCGCATCTGATCTCTGTGCAGGATTCTTCTATTCCAAAGTCTTTTAGCCATTGTCTTATCCAAAGAATTTGAGAACAACAACTTCCAAGAGTAACATATTCTGCTTCTGCTGTTAATGAAGCCACCGTACTTTGTTTCCTTGAGAACCAAGATACCAGCATTTGTCCTAACAGTTGACAAGTGCCAAATGTGCTCTTCCTCTCGATTCTACAACCTGCTAGATCAACGTCAGAATAACCAAGAAGAGTAAAATCTTTATTTTGGATATCATAGACCCAGCTTTGGAAAAGTCACAACATATTTTATGATGTGGCTTTGGAAAAGTCACAACATATTTTATGATGCATTTAACAGCACTAAGATGAGATTCCTTTAGATCAAATTGAAATCTAGCACAGATGCACACACTGAATAAAATATCAGGTCTAAAGGCAGTGAGGTAAAGAAGAGAGCCAATCATGCTTTTGTATAATTTATGATCTACTTTCTTCCCTTCTTCATCCTTGTCTAGTTTTGATGAACTCGACATAGGAATTTCTGTCCTCTTGCAATTCTCCAATCCAAATTTCTTGATGAGATCTATGGTATATTTCTCCTGATGAATGAATATACATTTCTTTGATTGTCT
Organism: Eucalyptus decipiens; assembly: GCA_014182575.1. Taxonomy (NCBI): domain Eukaryota; kingdom Viridiplantae; phylum Streptophyta; class Magnoliopsida; order Myrtales; family Myrtaceae; genus Eucalyptus; species Eucalyptus decipiens. The sequence goes on along the minus strand of CM024609.1, from coordinate 7,553,092 downwards.
TACTTGCAATCCCAAAAGAATGTGAATTCACTCATCATGCTCATTTCGAATTCATCTTGCATAGATCTTGAAAATTTATTGCAAAGACTTTCATTAGGAGAACCAAAGATTATATCATCTACATAAATTTGTACAAGTATAAAATGTTTTCCTTCCCTTTTTATAAACAAAGTAGAATCAACCTTTCCTTTTTCAAAACCATTATGAGTTAGAAACTTACTTAACATTTCATACCAGGCTCGTGGAGCTTGTTTCAGACCATATAAAGCCTTTTTTCAGTCTATAAACTGAGTCTAGTTTTCTTGGATCTTCAAATCTTGGTGGTTGTTTCACATAAACTTCTTCTTGAATGAATCCATTGAGGAAAATACTTTTGACATACAATTGGAATAACCTGAAATTTTGGAAACAAGCAAAAGCAAACAATAGTCTAATTGCTTCTAACCTTGCTACCGGTGCATAAGTCTCGTCATAGTCTATCCCTTTTTCATGTGTGTATCCTTTTGCCACGAGTCTTGCTTTATTTCTAATCACTTTTCCTTTTTCATCCATCTTATTTCTGAAAACCCACTTCGTTCCAATAACATATTTGCCTTTGGGTTTTTGAATCAGTTCCCACATGTCATTGATGTTGAATTGTTTGAGTTCTTCCTACATAGTTTCTATCCAACTTTCATCAGACAATACTTCTTCTACTCCTTTTGGTTCTATCTCGTAAACAAGTGCTAAAGCACTGGAGTCTTCTCTTCTTTTAGATCTGGTGCAAATTCCTTCATCAATGTTGCCAATAATGAGTTCTTTAGGATGACTTGACTTGTGCTTCCAATTGCTATTTGGCCTGAGAGTTTGTTGATCCTCTGTTCTGTTTGAATATTCTTGTTCTGCTTGATGCTGTACTCCAAAAGTCTGAACTTTGCTAGGGGAGGCAAACTTTGTTAAGTTTGGAATTGGTTCAGACTCTTCAAGTTGAACCTGATCTAGTTGAATTTGCATATTTTCCTGAAATATGACGTTCATAGATTATTCCACAAATTGAATCTTCTTGTTAAAGACCCTATAAGCTTTGCTTGAAGTTGAATAGCTAAGAAAAATAAAGCATTCTGTTGATATAACATGCAGTAGAAACTGCTTCTGCCCAAAAGCGAGAAGGTATTTTGCTTTCTATCAACAAAGTTCTAGCCATCTCTTGTAGAGATCTATTTTTCCTTTCCACGACCTCATTTTGTTCTGGAATATATGGAAAGGAGAAAATATGCTGAAAACCATATTCATTACAGAAGTCTACAAAATCATGATTTTCAAATTCACTTCAATGATCTGTATTTATGCTAGAAATTGCATAACCTTTCTCGTTCTGAACTTTCTTGGCAAAGTTTGTGAAGTATGTAAAAGTCTCAAACTTATTTGCTAAGAAGAATACCTAGGTGAAACGAGAATAATCATCCATGATTACTAGACAATATTTCTTTCCACTAAGACTCTGAGTTCTTGTTGGCCCAAAGAGATCCATATGAAGAAGCTGCAACACTTGACTGGTAAAAACCTGATTTACTGGTTTGAAAGAACTTCTAACCTGTTTTCCCAAGACACAGGGAGTGCATAACTTAGTCTTCTGATAACCCAGATTAAGAAGTCCTCGAACTAGCTTCTTAGAAGAAATCTTGGCAATCTGCTTCATATTTACGTGACAGAACTTTGGATGCCAAAGACTTGCTTAATCTTGAATGGAAATAAGACACTGTGAACTTTCTAGATTTACATCTAGAAGGTATATATTGCCATGCCTTCGCCCAGTAAAGGAATGAGAGAAGTCTTGACTTATATCAGAACAAATGCTTTCTAGGAAGTTTATTCTGAAACTAGTATCACAAAGCTAACAAAGCTAACTTATACTCAAAAGATTGTAGTTTAAACCTTTCACTAGGGAAATATTGTTGATAATTAGACTTCTAATCTTCATAGTTCCACAGCTTATAATCTTTCTTTTACTATTTCCTCCAAAAGAAACTTTTTCTCCTTTTAGTCTGTCAAGCTTTTCGAAACAGCTTGAGTCTCCTGTCATATGCCTCGAACAGCCACTATCCAAATACCATTTGATTTTTCTTTTAATAGTGACCTCAATTTCTTTGTTAGAGTCCGAATCAATATCTGTCTCTGATTTTGAGTATGACTTTGAGTGAGCCATTAGACATATGTTTGCGAATTCTTCTTCGCTTTCTTCACATTCGGTGTCACTCCAAGTTTCTACTTTGAGAGCCTTTTTGTATTTCTCATAACTTTCTTCTTTTTCAACAAGGGACAATTTGGTCTAATATGCCCCTTTTTTTCTTGCATCCCTGCTTGTTTCAGTTTCTTCTGTAGATTTTTTTTGGGAATTCTGCGAGCCTTGCTTCTTCTAATTGAACCTTCTACCTTTTCTGTTCAGTCTTCTGAATTTCTTTATCATGAGGGCCAATTCTTCATCATTCATATCATCTTCCGCATTGGTATCATTAGAATTAATGTTAACTTTCAAAGCAATTGATTTCTTACCTTTTGGATCTTCCTCATCATCGATCTACTCCACTTCGTACAACTGAAGTGTGCCTATTAGTTCATCTACTGATAGAAGCATAATCCTTTGAGTCTCTCTAATTGAGGTCTTCACACGATTCCATTCCTTTGAAAGTCCATGCAGTAGTTTGTTGACTTTCATTGGTCCATAAATTGATTGGCCTTGATAAGCCAGGCCATTCACAATCTCTGTAAAATGACTAAACATATCAGAGATAGATTCTTCAAGCTTCATTCTGAATGCTTCATATTGTCCAAGCAGAATGTTTATTTTTGTTTCCTTCACACAATCAATCCCCTCATAGGTAACATGAAGTTTGTCCCAAACTTCTTTTACTATTTCACAAGAAGAAATTCGATTATATTCTGTGGGAGACAAAGCACAATATAAAGAATAAATTCCTTTTGCGTCAAGAGCCCGTCTCTTGGTAATTTCAGCTTGTGTTAATTCATCAGCAGCAATCACTTCTTTCCCTCTATCTGAAGTTGATGTTGCTTTAGAATTGATTCCTTTTTCAACAGCATCCCACTCCAAGGGATTTCGGATCCGAGAAATGCCTTCATCCTGTTTTTCCATACGTTGTACTCATTTCCATCGAAATAAGGTAGTATGGTGTTGCTCTGTCCCTCAATCAATCCTGGAGCCAGAATACTAGCCATAGAATATCTTTAGCTTTAGATGTAACAACACGTCAACAAAGTAAGCACACTAGCCCTGATACTAATTGAAATGGGCTAGTAGAACACCTAGAGGGGGGTGAATAGGTGTGAAAATAGACTTTAACAGCTATTTCAAAACACAAAAGTATATTGCAGCAAATAAAGCAAAGGAGTTCAGGAAAGAGAAAAATAAACACAAGATTTATAGTGGTTCAGCTTAAATCAAGCCTACGTCCACTCTCCCATGCTAACAGCCTTCTGGCTGGTTTCCACTATAAATTGAAAGAGAATGTTACAGCACTGTGATCTTGAATTTTCTGTGAGGTGTCTCTACTATTCTCAAAAGATCACTCTCTAGAGTTTCTCACTTTCAAATACAAGTTTAAGCACTAAATGATGAAGGACAAGAGAATTGGAAGCTTCAGACTTTGAAATTCTTCTTTCACACTCTACTCGAATGACTTGAAAAATCTCCTTAAATACTCCTCCATGCCTTCTCGACCGTTGACACTTTCCAAATGAATTCTTCCAATCAATTCGTTGGACAGAATCAATCAAGGAGATCTCGAGCCGTTTGAAGATCGAGATGAAAGCCCATCAATCATGTTTGCCCATACAATCAGGATATTGGTTTCCATAAGTAAATTCTTTCCAAATAAGTTTGCCTTCCAAAAATGATTTGCTTTTTTGAAATTGATTCCAATTAAGATTAAGTGATATTTCCAACCAGAAAACCTGATATATCTTATACGTACTGAAACCTTGAAGAAAATAATCCTGAGTTTGATTAAGTCTTCATTCTTGCGTTTAGTCTGATGTAAGATAGACTTTGACACAGAAGTCTGGCAATCTTCATAATAGAACTTAGATAATTTTTGTCAGCTTCTAAACATCATAGGAGTTTTCTCCAACAACACGAATATCGAAGGCTTTCCTCTTGTTGCTCGGTCATTAAGAAGCTTGGAAGACCGCTGGTTTTACCTGGATTTCCATAAGATTGCAGAAGCGAGATTAAAGCTAAGTCTTCTCAGCTTTTACTTTTATATTTGTTGTGATTATATCCTCACTTTGGCAACTTTCGCTGATTCAATTTTATTGATTTATGTTGAAGAAAACGCATCTACATTGCGACTCCGAAGAGGTAGCGATGATTTTCAAGTAAGAAGAAAAGGCGTCCATTGATGAATATCAAAGCTTGGAGATCAATGTTGAAAAATTCTGAGCACATAAAATGGATTCGAGAGCTTGAAGATTAGTGTTGATAGCTCCATCCAAGAAAAGAAGAGCACTCGTTACGGAGGATGAAGAGGATGAGGATGGTGTTACCATTTTCATGCTCGCTTCTACCTGTTCACCTCTACCTTCTTCTTCTTCTGCAATTCTCTCTTCATCTGCTTCTTTTTGCATTGATTCTCTCTCTCCACTCTTTTCCTCTTCTTCATCTCTGTCTTGATCCTCTCTTTCTTCAATCTCTCGGAACAGCACTTTGAAGATTTTTCAGTGCAAGAGCAGAAATGGTAACACCGTCCTCATCCTCTTCATCCTCCAGAACGAGTGCTCTTAGCACTTTGAAGATTTTTTAGTGCAAGAGCAGAAATGGTAACACCATCCTCATCCTCTTCATCCTCCAGAACGAGTGCTCTTCTTTTCTTGGATGGAGCTGTCATGGGCTTCTTTCCTTTCCGCTTTGTCACTGAAGAACCTTGGTGTGACTTGACAGGGGTTTTCTCTTTAAATCACTCCAAAGCTTTGTCCAGCTCTTTCAAACGCATTTTGGAAACCATTTTTAGTCCCACTACCATTTGATCACATGATCAAACACATAAAATCCTGGGAGACTGAATGTTGAAACGTCTGAAAAGCTTTGTAACAAGCCCTGAGTAAGGAAGTTGCCCTTTGTCTTTCGCCATTGTTCTGTACATGTGAAACATGATTATGTGAGGTAGGGAGAATTTCTTTCCAGCATTGATGGCATACATCAACTTTGCTTATGAGTTGGAGACATCTATCTTCGAAGTTGACTTGGGTCTGAGGCAATTGATCACAATCTTGTAAAGCAAAATGTTAGAGGCATTCATCCTCAAGTACGAAATTTTTCCTTCAGCAATTCCATCCCAAACAAGCTCTATTGTCGCACAACCAACAGACACACTAATCGATTGAAAAGCCCCCTCGCTCAACTCCAATCACGTCCGCCAATGTGTCCATGTCAACAACATAATCCTGGTCTCAATACTAAACGAAAATCTATTCGCATCCAAGAAACTGAGATTAGAATAGAAGTAAGCAGTAATGTTCTGGATATGCCTCAGTAGTCTTAGAACAAAATTGCTCAAGCTGAAGTTTGGTGAATTTCTCTCTCAGCTTCACAGAATCAAGAAAATCAAAGTCTACACTCCTCGGATTGATCATCCCTCTTTTTAGCAGCTTAGAGTAAAGTCGCCTGTGTTCATCCGAGCGAAACATATCTGTCCTTTTGCTTCGAACATTCACTGCAACACCCATTCTAGGCTTGAATTGAGTGTACATTTTATCATCATCATTCCCATCAGGCTGACTAAAACCTCCAACACGTGGATCACTAGGAATATTCACAAATGCTTGATCTGCCGACCCCGCAGGAGTAATCTTCAATTGTTCCATTGTCCGCAAAAAATGGGTTTCATTTTGATACCCTTTATCTTTCAAAAATTCATTGATATAATTCAAGGGAGTCCCTCCTTTTTTTAAAGCAGAGTAAAGCTTATACATAAAAGTGGGCTTTTGAGATCTTACGGGTTCTGCGTCTTCAATGATTTTTTCCTCTGATCCACAGCATTGCCTTGAGATCTAGATTGAGGAGATTGACGCTGTTGAGAATGTTGTGGGCTCTGCTCTTGTCTCGAAGATTCTTCTTCCTCAGTAAGGTCAAAATGTGTAGGACCCTCACACATTTGCTGTGGTCCCCTATTCGCAATCCTTGAAGACTTTCTCTAGGATGCCATTCTAACAGTTTTTGAGAGATTCCAAACTTGATTCGTGAAAAAGGTGAGAACTTGGAAGATTAAACTAGAGAGTAAAAGTAAGAAAACGAAGGTCTATGCTTTTAGGGTTTTGAGGAAGATGATCAGTATATAAAGTAGTCGAAAAGAGGCATACAGAACTGAGATAGCTAGTAAAAGCACCTAGAGGGGGGTGAATGGGTGCATAAACAACTTATCGAGATACGGAAGCAATACTTGCAAACAATCGAAGGGAAATTCTTTCTTTGATTAACAAAATGAAATACGATCAAAGTAAAGAGAGTAAGGAAGAGAGAATTGAACACAGGGTTTATAGTGGTTCGGCTTATTCCAAGCCTACGTCCACTCTTCCGCACCGATGCCCTTGGTTGGATTTCACTATGATCAAAAGAGAAGTTACACCACAGTTCTTCCTTGATTCCACAGTGTAGATATTCTACTACACCTCCTCAATGTCTCTTACAAATATTGACTCTCTTTTGAATACAATGGATCGCTCAAAGAGATTGTCTAAACAACAGGAAGCTTTCAGATTTTGGAATTTTTCTATCGCGCACACCTTCAACAACTTAGGACGTCTTCTTTATATACTCCTTCATGCCATCATACCCGTTGGCACTTACCAAAGGAATTCTCCAATCTACCCGTTGGACGGAATCAATTAAGAAGATTAATCAAGTTATTAAAGGAACGTGTTGATAGCTCATCAATTCTGTTCGCCCATACAAGCAGAATCTCGGTTTCCATAAGTAGAACCTTCCAAGAATATCCAGACAATTATCGGATCTTCAATCATCGAGTCAATCTCGATCAATCAAAGGATTCCGTTATGTCTTCTCCATTCACGAGATCTTCTCCAGTTGATAAGGACATCCCCTTAACAAATCATTCAGATTTGGATACCCTTTCTTCAACGGATTAGAGACTGTCAATGAGGATAGACTTTGAATCTTGAGTCCGGCTGTCCGGAGGTCTTCGACTTTAAATAACAGTCCGCAAAACCTTCGACTAGATTGAAGGAAACGTTTTGTCAGCTTCAAAACACTTCAAGAAGATTTCTCCAACAAGAACAACGTAAAAAGGAAAAAATAGAAAATACCTTTTCAAAAATAACTGCCTTTTTGAAAAATGGATAACTGTCTTTTCAAAAATAACCTCTTTTTCGAAAAAGAATGATTACAATAATCACAAAAACTGGAGAGATGATCGTACCTTTTCGAGATCAATCAATTACAGATTATTAGATAATCGTACCTTTTCAAGATTTTATCCGAGAGATAAATTTCTAAAACTGAAAATAACTTACGGTCGTTGATCTTCATCTTCTGAGTCTGAATATTATTAGACTTTTATCCCTACGTCTGAACTTCTTCAGACTTTAAGATATTGAGTCTGGAACGAATAAGCTCAAATTGACTTTTCTCCAAAGGTTTTGTGAAGATGTCCGCTAGTTGATTCTTTTAGTCAATAAACTAAATTGAAACTTCTCCATTTTGAAAATGATCTCTAATGGAGTGATGTCGAATCTCTACATGCTTTGCTCTTGAGTGAAGAATTGGATTCTTTGTGAGATTGATTGCGCTGGTGTTATCACATTTGATCTCAGTGCACGAATCTTCAATTCCAAAATCTCTTAGCTGTTGCTTTATCCACAGAATTTGTGAACAACAACTTCCAAGAGCCACATATTCTACTTCTGCTGTAGATAGAGCTACGGTATTTTGCTTTCCCAAAAACCAAGATATTGTCTTGTTCCAAGCAATTAACAAGTGCCCGAGGTGCTCTTCCTATCCACTCTTCATCCTACTAGATCTGCATCTGAATATCCAAGAAGAGTAAAGTCTCCTTCTTTAGGATACCAGAGACCTAAAGTTGAAATAGATGCAACGTATTTGATGATGCGTTTTACAGCACTTAAATGAGATTCTTTGGGATCTGATTGAAATCTGGCATAAATACAAACACTAAACAGAATGTCGGGTCTAGAAGTAGTAAGATAAAGAAGTGAACCAATGATACTCCTGTATAACTTATGGTCAACTTTCTTTCCTCCTTCTTCTTTCTCCAACTTCGTGGAACTTGACATTGGTATGTCAATCTTTTTGCAATTCTCCAAGCCAAACTTTTTCACAAGTTCTTTAGCATATTTTTCTTGGTGAATGAAAATTCCATCCTCCAATTGTTTTACTTGAAGTCCAAGAAAGAAGGATAGTTCACCCATCATGCTCATTTCATACTCATCCTGCATAGACTTAGAGAATTTCTTGCACACATTTTCATTAGGAGATCAAAAAATAATATCATCAACATAAATTTGAACAAGCAAGAAGTTTTTGTTTTCTCTTTTGATAAACAGTGTAGTATCTACTTTACCTTTAACGAAGTCATTTTGGATGAAAAACTTACTCAGTCTGTCATATCAAGCTCGAGGTGCTTGCTTTAAACCATATAGCGCATTTTTTAGTCTGAATACAGAGTCTGGTTTCCTTGGGTCTTCAAAACTGGGAGGTTGTTCCACATAGACTTCCTCTTGGATAAATCCATTTAGGAAAGCACTTTTGACGTCCATTTGGAATAACTTGAAATTCTTATAACAAGTAAAAGCAAGTAATAATCTAATTGCTTCTAACCTTGCTACTAGTGCGTAGGTCTCATCATAGTCTATCCCTTCTTCTTGCTATATCCTTTGGCCACGAGTCTTGCTTTGCTCCTTACGACTTTTCCTTTCTCATTCATCTTGTTCCTGAAAACCCATTTAGCTCCAATGATAGATTTACCTTTTGGTTTATGAGTCAATTCCCAGACATCATTGATACTGAATTGCCTAAGTTCTTCTTGCATAGCTTTAATCCAGCTTTCATTAGTTAAAGCTTCTTCTATGCTCTTGGGTTCTATTTCAGAAATAAGAGTAACAGCACTAGACTCTTCACGCCTTTCGGATCTTGTACGAATTCCATCATTAATGTCACCAATAATGAATTCTTTAGGATGACTAGACTTGTGCTTATAGTTGCTGGTTAATCTGTTAGACTGTTAATCATTTTCTTCATTTGATTCTTCAACGATCATTTGTTGCTGGTCTTCTGAAGTCTGAGCTGCTTCTGTAGATTTAGACTTTGAAGAGTCTGGAGCAGGTTCAGGTTCTTCAGGATGAGTTTGAATCGATTGACTTTGCATAAAGTCTTGAAATTTGACATTCATCGATTCTTCCACTGATTGAGTCTTTTTGTTGTATATTCTGTAAGCTTTGCTTGTGGTTGAATATCCAAGGAAGATGCCTTCATCTGATTTTTCTTCAAACTTACCAATTCGATCATTTGCATTTTTCAATATAAAACATTTGCATCCAAACACATGAAAATAGGAAACTATTGGCTTCTTTCCTTTGAACACTCATAGGGAGTTTTCTCCAAAATAGGCTTTAAGAAGACTCTATTAATAATATAGCATGCTGTAGAGATTGCTTCAGCCCAAAAACGAGAAGAAATGTTACTTTCAATTAGAAGAGTTTTAGCCATTTCTTGCAAAGATCTATTCTTCCTTTCCACAAAGCCATTCTGCTCTGGAGTTAAGGAGAGCAGAATACATGCTGAAAACCAGATTCATCACAGAATTTAGCAAAGTCTTGATTTTCAAACTCACCTCCATGGTCTGTCCGTATACTAGAAATAACATACATTTTCTCATTTTGTACTTTCTTGACAAATTTAATAAAATAAGAAAAAGTTTCAAATTTACTTGCCAGGAAATATACCCAAGTGAATCGTGAATAAACATCCACAATTACTAGGCAGTATTTCTTACCTCTAATGCTCTAAGTTCTGGTTGGTCCAAAGAGATCCATGTGTAATAGCTGCAGTACACGTTTAGTGGACACTTGATTAATTGGTTTGAATGAATTTCTTACCTATTTTCCTAGTACGCATGGTGTACATAGGTGTGACTTTTGGTATGAGAGATTGGGTAGTCCACGAACAAGCTTCTTTGTAGAGATCTTGGCTATTTGCTTCATGTTGATGTGCCCAAGCTTTTTGTGCCATAGATTTGCTTCCTCTTAAATTGAGATTAGACATTGGGATTTTTCTAGTTTAATATCCAATAGATAGATATTCCCATGTTTTCGCCCCATAAAAGTCTAAGAAGAGTTTTTACTGGTTCCTGAACATATTCCTTCTTGAAAGTTGATTTTGAAACTAGTGTCGCACAGTTGGCTAATACTCAGCAAGTTGTAATTGAGTCCTTCTACTAAGGAAACGTTACTGATCGTGAGACTTCCAATCTTTATAGTTCCAAATCCCACAATTCTTCATTTGCTGTTTCCTCCAAAAGAAACTTTTCCACCATTAACTTGCACAAGCTTTATAAAACAATTTGAGTCTCCTATCATATGTCTCGAGCATCCACTATCCAAGTACTATTTAACATTTTTCTTGATAGTGACCTGCATTTAAAAAAGAAACTCAAGCTTTCTTTGGTATCCATATTTTCTTGGATCCAGTGGAGTTAGTGTGATATACAGTCTTTCCCCAAACCTTCCTCACAGATTTCCAAACCATAGGACATTCTTTCTCAAAGTGTTCTGAGCTGTTACACTTAGAACATTTAAGAGCACTACAGCCTACAGGTTTTAAAAAAACTTTTTGAAAATGTTTTTTGTAAAAATCTTTTGTAGGTCTTTATTTAATTATTTCTTTTACCTTAGGAAAATCAATTAAAGGAATGGTTTTAGCAGTCATTCCCAAACCTGATTTTTTGAAGTAAGGTCTTTGTGTTGAAAGAATCTTTTATAATTTCTCATATCCTATAGAAAATGTTTTAGAAATACTTGAGATATCATTTTTCAAAAATGCATTTTCTTTTGAAAGATTGTATGTATTTTCTTTTAAAGTAATAACACTTTTGTCTAAACTTTTGACACTTTCTTTCCAAACAATTTCCTATTGCTTTAGTGCAGCATTTTCCCTTTTAAGTTCGGAAATCCTCTTGAGAGAGGTTTTGAGACTAAGACACAATTCATCAATATATTTAGAAACTTTAGTATAAATTGTTAAATTACTTACCTCGATTTCACCGTCTCGAGTCTAAGTCCTGTCTCGGAGTCCGAATCTGAGTCCGATTGTGTCATGAGACAAATGTTGGCATAATCATCATCACTTTCCTCACATTCGGTATCACTCCAAGTTTCTGCTTTAAGTGCCTTTCGATATTTCTCATCTTTTTCTTTCTTTCTTTTCAGTAGAGGACAGTTGGGTCTAATGTGTTCCTTTTTCTTGTATTCAAAGCAGACTACATCTTTGTTGGAATCATCATCCTCAGCTGATTTATTTTGTAGTTTTTGAGAACTTTGCTTCTTTGGATTGAATCTTCTTCCCTTTCTATTCAGCTTTCTAAATCTTCTTATCATGAGAGCAAGCTCTTCATCATCCATATCGTCTTTAAAATCTGTGACATTAAAATCATAATTAGATTTTAATACAATGGATTTCTTACCTTTGGGATCTTCATCTTCGTTGATTTGCTCCACTTCATAAGACTGAAGGGTGCCAACCGATTCGTCAATAGAGAGTAGCATGATTCTTTATGTCTCTCTTATTGAGGTCTTTATATGGTTCCAATCTTTGGAAAGCCCACGCAATAACTTGTTGACCTTCATGGGTCTAGAGATTGGTTGACATTGATACTCAAGACCACTCACAATTTCTGTAAAACTACTAAACATGTCAGTAATAGATTCTCCTGGTTTTATCTTGAATGCTTCATATTGACCGAGCAGAATATTGATTCTGGTTTCTTTCACTCGATCGGTTCCCTCATAAGTGATGTGCAATCTATCACAGACTTCTTTAGCTGTTTCATAAGAAAATATTCTGTTATATTCAGTAGAAGATAATGCGCAATATAAGGAATAAATTGCTTTTGCATCAAGAGCTTGTCTCTTGGTTATCTCTTCTTGAGTCATTTCACTTGACTCAATAGCTTCTTTTCCTCTTTCTGAGACTGTTGCAGCTTTAGAAATGATTCCTTTGTCTACCACGTCCCAATCCAGAGGATCCTTTGATCTTAGGAATGCCTTCATTTTGTTTTTCGATATGCTGTAATCCTTTCCATCAAAATATGGCGGTCTAGTGTTGCTTTGCCTTTTAACCAAACCTGAAGCCAATATACTAGCCATGGATCTTTGACTCTGAAGTAAAAACACTTCAACTTAAATGAGTACGCAAGCTCTGATACCAATTGTGAAAGCTAGTACGAGCATCTAGAGGGGGTTAATAGGTGCGAAAACAAGTTTTGCAGAGTAAAGATTATAATTTTACTTTTGAACTGGCTCAGTCTAGCAATAGATTATGAAAATGAAATTAGACTCTAACAAATATTGATACGATCAAAGTAAAGAGCTTAGGGAAGAGAATAAAAACACAAAGTTTATAGTGGTTCGGCTTGATTCAAGCCTACATCCACTCTTCCGCACTGACAACCCACCGGCTGGATTTCACTAAGAATCAAAAGAGTTGATGCAGTATAGCTCTTCCTTGATTCCACAGTGTAGAGACTCTACTACACTTCCTCAAGGTCTCACAGAAATATAAACGCTCTTTTGAGTACAAGTTTTCACTCAACAATTGAATTTGACAAAGAACAAGGAGCTTCAGACTTTAGAATTCTTCTATGGCGCGCACACTTGAATAACTGGAACGACTTCCTTATATACTTCTCCATGCCTTCATACCCGTTGGTACTTTCCAAAGGAGTTCTTCCAATCTACCCATTAGACAGAATCAATTAGGAAGATTTTGAGTTATTTAAGGAATATGACGATAGTCCACCAATCCTACTCGCCCATACAATCAGGATCTAGGTTTCCATAAGTAGAACCTTCCAAGTATGCTTCATCTATCAACGGATCTAAATTACCCGAATTGAAATCAAAGCGAATAACAGATTCCAAGATGCTATCTCCAGCCGAGAGATCTTCTTTAGTCGATAGAATCAAATCCTTAACAAGATACTCAGTTCTAGATAAGTCTTCTTCAACGGTCTAGAAATTGTTAATGAGGATAGACTCTGAATCTTGAATCTGGCGGATTGGCGATCTTCAGACTTTGACTAAAGAGGCTGCAAGTCTTCAAACTAGACTGATGGAAACGTTTTGTCATCTTCAAAACACACAAAGAAATTTTCTCCAATAGTCTGGAGGAACTTTTCTTCATGAAAGTTTCTCCTAATTGTGTGGGGAACATTTTCTAATTTTTTTGGAATTTTTAGACATGACTAACTAAGTCAAATCACTTAGATCCAAACATAGGACAGTTTGCCCTACATTGATCCGAATTCTACTTTGATGAGATTAAGTCCACAAATGCGCTTATTTGTTCTCAAGTCTTTTATAAAAGTTGAATGTATATGTTCAATTGATGCATTTTTTGCAAAGTCTTGATGTTGGCAAGTGAGTCAATTGCATGAGTTAAGGTGAAAATGTGCTGCAGCAATACATAGTTTAAATATGCCTCTCTATTTTGTCATTTTTACCGCTATTCATGTGATCATATTTAGGTTCTAAACTCTAAATGACAAATGTTTGTCATTTCATGCTCAGTATATAGGATTTTTCATAGGATTTTTGTACATCTTGAGGTGGCTGAAATCATGCCCGTTTTATGCAATTAATGTTGAAATGAAATCTTACCGTATATGCATCTTACCATGCTTGTTTGGGTCTTTTAAAGACCAAATCTTGCAAGAATTCCTTCTTGATACTTAAACTACATATTACAAGGTTTGAGTACATGTTTACGTCATTGCATTTGAGTGTCAATTTACATGTTAAATTTGTACCGCAAGAGCATATGTTCACCTAGAAACTCTCAAGCATTTCATCATGAATCTTGAGTCATCTCGTATTGTCATCGAATTGTATGACATCTTCTCATGCTAACTTAGGATTAGATGATCACCCAAATTGTTTGTCGCATCCAATTCTATGTTGCATGTGATTTTTTTTTATGCCATTTGTGCATTACTTGAATGGTTTTGAGATTTATTAATGCATGTTTGTGTTCTGGTTTTTAGTTACTAACATGCGCACCTTTAGATAGAGCACCTAATTAACCTAGTTTGGACTCAAGCCATTCTAGGAAGTTTGTAAGGCACACTTAGAGCGCTTATCGTTTGGACCATTTTTCTTTTTTTCAAAACTAGATCAGAATTTGAACATGGGATCAAATTTGGACCCCTATTCTAACCCCTATTTGGATAGACCTTTGATATTTTAGTTCCATTTTTTTTATTAGGATTCTACACTTGGCCTTTTAATGAAACTTGTTTATCAATATATTGGCTATGTTGTATGAAAATTTGGTGATTATTAGAATTTTTTTGATATGACAAATTCTATGACATTGGCTGAGTGTCCTACTGTTTTGACAATTTTCTGACATGCCATTGCTTGTTGTTTGATTTTTGTAAAATAATGTATAGCTCATTTAGGAAAACTTTCTTCATAGAAGTTGTTCGTTATTATGTTTTGCATATTAAGAAATTTTTTCATAGCTAAATTGTCAATGGGTATTGCCCAATTTTACTGTCTTTACATGCTTTTTTTGAAACTTCCTAATATGAACATGATTGTGATTGTTTAGATAAACTTCATAGGTTAGTTTGTACATGAACCTAGGTCATTCCATCTTCATAAAAGTTGTTCTAAATACCTTGATATTCATTGTTAAATGATTTTCGACAAATCGTCTTTTCAAATCAAATTTAAAAAAATGCCCTGGTACATGTGATGTTTCCCAAAAAAATATATCAAAAAATTCTCTTCCAAAACTCAATTTGGATTAAGGAAAAGTTGTGGTTTGGATCTTATTCAAAATGTCTACAATGCTTGTGAGTACATTTATGTAAGGCCTGAGCTAGCCTTGACAATTGAATGTGTTCCATAGCCTAGATATTCCTTAATCCTAAATATTTTCAAACCTCTTTAAAATTCTATTTGACATCATGAAAGTCATGGTTTGAATTATATTCAAAATGCCTATGATACTTATGAGTGCATTTATGCAAGCCTCAAGCTAATCTTAGCAATTGAATGTCTTTCATAGCCAAGACATCACTTTGTCTCAAAATATCTTTTGTGGATGATTTTGAAAGATGTCTTTGAAACATCACATGTACCCCCCGATGCATACAATTACGTCATTCATTTAGAAGTGCTTGTGTTTGTAATTGGCGCATGCCCTTAGTAATAAGTGATCTGTCAACAGCTCACTCATTTGTTTGATTGATTGAGAAATAAAGTCTAAAAGGCCTGCATGCATGTTTAATTCTCGTAAACGCATATGATTTCTAGATGAATGGTAGGATCGATGCATGATATCGAGGGAAATCTTGGGATTATATAGATCAACTCATTAGGGACTTACAAGTGTTATTGGCTATGCAAGAAGACAATTGGTCAATAATGGTTTAAGTCGTAAAATAAATTGGGTACGTGTCTTAGAGGGACCTGTGCATGAATTACAAAAGGTCAACCCCAAGGCCCAAATCTAATTCATGAAATTGACTTCCTTTGATAGATTGACTTTGGCATGATGTTGTGTTTTTTATTGTTTTGATGTGTATGCTTGTTTTTTTTCCATTGTATGTACCTAGTTATATAGTTTTCTAGTCTAGGTTTAGATTAGGATTTTGAAGATGGAGAAGACATGAAGACAGTGGAGGTCGATGTCCATTCCGACCATAATCCTGTACCATTTATTTCCTCAACATATGTCTCAGGTTGTGAGTTCTCTTTTTCTCTTATCTTTTTCAATTGTGTTTCTTTTTTATATTTTCTAGAATTGCATGATAGATTTACAGCTTTCATTTATTGTTTAGTTACTGCTTCGCAATTTATCAATTCAATTAGGTGTTTCCTTTTTCATTTTCTCTAGATATAAATTAGCATGAAAACGACCAACCGCACATGATCATTTAGTTTAGGACTAATGATCCAAAAATGTAAGAAGAAATGCATGGACATGTTAGGTAAACACGACATACTATTTAGGTACTGAAAGTGCGCTAATGTGAATATTAGCGTAACCCAAATTCCTAGATCTAGATATCTAGTTACGTAGGAATCAAGGAAACACTCCCAACCCTCAATTGGGTTTCTAGCTGACCCCTCAGAAATGAGGCTAGTGGCGACTCTCGTCTTATTTTAAGGTTGTCATAAATAACTAGACCATATAAATAAACCCATCGCGCGGGGTACAAGTTTCAATGAAACTCACCATGGTTTAGCATACTCGATGTGGGAGTACCTCGAAATATGAAGAATTGCTATCCTTATAGGCAAAACGTACTATCGAGAGGGTTATCACGGTAAAGGTACCCTTAAATCCAATATCCACACTCAACCTCCTCTCCCAAGGTATGTCGCTCGTGTGGGTATGGATCGTGACACTCCACTGTCATGTGGGTTACAAGCTTGTGAGAGCTCGCAATCTCGTAGAGGGAACTCATGAGAGGCTTGATCTAAAAGGCGAGGTGATGACGTCTTTTGGAACGCGAGTCGTGAGGGAACTCTCGTGATCAGATACCCCTAAACTAGACCTTTTCCCTTCCTCTCCTCATGACAGAGGATTGGCAGCGAGATCGGTCGCAACAAGCACATCTAATTTGAATGGCCATGATGCATTGAGGATGAATGGTCACGATTGATTGTGCAATTAAAGCCTAATTGAGGGGTATTTTCATAAATCCAAGGGCAATTTTGCAAATTCATGAAATAAGGGCATGAATAGGTCACCCATGGGGCAAGCCACCTTGTGGTGGTTGTGACCGAAAGATGGCCAGGAAAAAATTCATCGATACGCAATGAATTTAGAGGTCACCCATAGGGCAAGCCACCTTGGATTCTTGCTTGAATTTTGTTGTCATTTTTCTAATTTTGTCCAATTTGAACAAAATTAAATATTCTATATGAATTGGATCAAATTGGACTATTCCAAGTCGATTAATTGTGTAGAAAATGTTCAAATTTATTGAATTTATATTGAAATGACACCACAAGCTAAACATGTATCATCAATTGAACTTCAATTGGCCAAATTGAAGGTCAATTATTTCAATTAGATTCTAGTCTAGAATGGGCCAAGCCAAATTACATCAATTAAACCACATTAGCTTGGATTTTCAAAGTTCAAGAAAGCCAAATCTATCAAATTGAAATGTTCCTAAGTGAATTTACCAAAATTGATCCTGGATTTGGATTTATATGAAAAAAATGAGTCAATTAGGGGTGTAAACACACGAATCATGAAGAATGACTCGAGACCCCTAATTAGGGCTAAAAACTTAAATTTTTGCTTCAACATGTCAAATCTTAAAATTGATCAAACAAGTACGCTTGAGATAACCTCTAGATCAAATGTCGTGAAAGGAACTAAACAAAAATATGACTAGAAAAGAAGTAATTTTATTTTTGGTTGATTTTGAACCTAAATCCGAAAAATTCGAAACAAATGGATTCTTAATTGAATTTTGAGAACAAAGTCAAATTGGGACTATTCAAAGACTTTTTGCAAAAAAATCCAAATAACTCAGGGTTGACTTTTTTATTAAATGGTTGACCAAAAAGTCAACTCAAAAGTCAACTTTTTGACTTTTTGAGTTCTTGATGCCAAATCACTAGGAAATTAAGGGCTAATGAAAAATAAATAAAAAATGATATGTTTTGATGGAGAAACAGAGTCTGTCATAATCAGAAACCCTTATCTCGCAATTTTATTATTATTGACGCGTTGATTAAAAATTATGTACCAATAGATAATTTTATGATAGTCAATCTTGTCTAATAAAAAAGAAGATAAAGTATGGGAATTCAGGTCAAAATAATCAATAATCCAAAAATAGAACGAAGGATAAAGAGAGATTTTCGAGACTTGTGGAAAACCTGTCACTTGTCACTACTAGGAATGACTTAACGATAAAACATGAACTTGACACAAAGCGAGAAACATCATCTACGCATATGATACTTTTCTTTTGCCGCTTAATGCATGGGATACCCTTAAATAAGCAAAAATATTTACTCTAAATTTTCAATCCTTTCAAATGTAAACATGCATATAAAGATAGAAAAAAAGGTGAGAAAAAAAGAAGAACAAGAATATTTCTCCATACATGGACAAAAGGCAGAAGGGTGATGAAAGAGAAGAAAAGAAGAGTTTGCTTGTTATGTGGACAAATCTTATTGAGATCATGCAATCTTAATAGAAAATTTTTATGTTTTTATAAATTTAAATTTTATGATATTTAATCTTGTTTAATAAAAAGAAGAGAAAGTAAGGGAACCACTTCAAGTCAAAGCAATCAATAATCCAGAAATAGAAAAAAAAATAAATAGAGATTCCTAAGATTCGTGGAAAACCTGTTGCCACTAGGAACAATTTGGCAATAAAACATGAACTTGACATAAAGCAAGAAGCATCATCCACGCATATGATACTTTTCTTCTACCATTTAAAGCATGGGGTACTTGTAAATAAGCAATAATCTTTACCAAAAATTTCAATCCATTTAAATGATAAATGTGCTTTTAAAAAGGGAAAAAGGTGAGAAAAAAGACCAAGGAGAATTTTCCCTACATGGACAAAAGGCAAAAGAGTGATGAAAGAGAAGAAAAGAATAGCTTGCCCATTATATGGACAAAGTTTATTGAGCTCATGCAATCTTAATAGACAAATCTTATATTCCTAAAATTTTTAGTTTTATGACAATTAATCTTGCCTAATAAAAAAGATGAGAAAGTAAGGGAACCACTTCAAGTAAAAGCAATCAATAATCTAGAAATAGAATGAAAGATAAAGAGAGATTCATGAAATTTGTATAAAACTTGTCACAACGAGGAACGATTTGATGATAGAACATGAACTTGACACAAAGCAAGAAGCATCATCCACACATATGATACTTTCTTTCTATTATTTAAAGCATGGGATACTTGTAAATAAGTAATAATATTTACCCAAAATTTTCAATCCTTTTAAACGATAATTTTGCATATAAAGAAGGGAAAAGGTGAGAAAAAAGGAGGAGGATAATATTTTGCCTTACATGGACAAAAGCCAAAAGGGTGATGAAAGGGAACAAAAGAATAGTTTGCACCCGTTACATGCACAAAATTTATTGAGCTCATGCAGTCTTAACAGACAAATTTTATATTTCTGTAAATTTTAAATTTTATGACAGTTGATCCTGTTAAATAAAAAAGAAGAGAATGCAAGGGAACGACTTCAAGTCAAAGCAATCAATAATCTAGAAATAGATAGAAAGATAAAGAGAGATTCCTCAGATTTATTGAAAACTAGTTGCCGCTAAGAACGATTTGATGATAAAACATGAACCTAACATAAGGCAACAAACATCATCCATGCTTATGATATTTTTCTTCTAACCATTTAATGCATGGGATACCTATAAATAAGTAATAATTTTGCCCGAAATTTTCAATACTTTATAATGATAAATTTGCATATGAAGAGGGAAAGAGGTGAGCAAAAAGAAGGAGAATATTTTGCCCTACATGGGCAAAATGCAAAAGGGTGATGAAAGAGAAGAATAGAATAGTTTGCCTGTTATATGGACAAAGCTTATTGAGCTTATGCAATCCTAACAAACATGCAATCTTAACAAACAAATTGCACATTTCTATAAATTTTAATTTTATGATAATTAATATTGTCTAATAGAAAAGAAGATAAAGTAAGGGAATCACTTCAAGTCAAAGCAATCAATAATCTAGAAATAGAAAGAAAGATAAAGAGAGATTCCTAAGATTTATGGAAAACCTATTGCCACTAGAAATGATTTGACGATAGAACATGAACCTGACACAAAGTAAGAAGCATCATTCTCACATATGATACTTTTCTTCTACCATTTAAAGCATGGAATACCCTTAAATAAGTAATAATC
The DNA here is from genome assembly GCA_014182575.1 of Eucalyptus decipiens. Classification (NCBI taxonomy): domain Eukaryota; kingdom Viridiplantae; phylum Streptophyta; class Magnoliopsida; order Myrtales; family Myrtaceae; genus Eucalyptus; species Eucalyptus decipiens. Next base: position 7,532,918 of record CM024609.1, on the reverse strand, counting down.
TTTACTCAAAATTTCAATCCTTTTAAATGATAAATTTGCATATAAAGAGGGAAAAAGGTGAGAAAAAAAAAGAAGAATGAGAATATTTTTCCCTACATGGACAAAAAGGCAAAAGGATGATGAAAGAAAAGAAAAGAATAATTTGCCCGTTATATGGACAAAGCTTATTGAGCTCTTGCAATCTTAACGAGACAAATTTCATATTTCTATAAATTTTAATTTTACAACAAGTAATCTTGTCTAATAAAAAAGAGAAACTAAGGGGACCACTTCGGGTCAAAGCAATTGATAATCTAGAACTAGAAAGAAAGATAAAGAGAGAGTCCTGAGATTTGTGGAAAACCTATTGCCACTAGGAACAATTTGACTAGAGAACATGAACCTGACACAAAGCAAGAAGCATCATCCATGCATATGATACTTTACTTCTGCCATTTAAAGTATGAGATGCCTAAAAATAAGTAATAATCTTTACCCAAAATTTTCAATCCTTTTAAACGATAAATTTTCTTATAAAGAGGGAAAAGCGTGAGAGAAAAGGAGGAGGAGAATATTTTGCCCTACATGGATGGAAGGCAAAAGGGTGATGAAAGAGAAGAAAATAATAGTTTGCCTGTTATATGGACAAAGTTTATTGAGCTCATGCAATCTTAATAGACAAATTTTATATTTCTATAAATTTTAACTATATGACAGTTAATCTTGTCTAATAAAAAAGAAGAGAAAGTAAGGGAACCGTGAAGTCAAAGCTATCAATAATCAAGAAATAGAAAGAAAGATAAAGATAGATTCCTGAGATTCATGGAAAGCCTGTTGCCACTAGGAATGATTTGACAAAAAAACATGAACCTGACACAAAGCAAGACATCTCATCCATGCATATTATACTTTTCTTCTGTCATTTAATGCATGGAATACTTGTAAATGAGCAATAATCTTTTCTTGGAATTTTCAATCCTTTTAAATGATATATTAGCATATAATGAGGGAAAAATGTGAGAGAAAATAAGAAGGAGAATATTTAAAGGCAAAAAGGTGATGAAAGAGAAAAAGATAAGTGCAGTAGAAGTTCTAAAACTTATCATGAAAGTACAATTGGGTCATAAAACTTACAAAAGTATAATGAAGTCTTAAAACTTGCAAAAAGTGCAATTAAGTCCTAAAGTTAACACTGTCAAATTAACTAACAGAAAATGCTAATGTAGCATAGACATGGCATTTTAAATAAATTTTTATTTTCCACATGGCCTTTTTATTTTTATTGAAAATTAGATCTAAAACTAAAAAGAAAAGGTAAAATTTATTTTAAAAACTGTTCAAAAAAAGAAAAGAAAATGGCAGCAGTGGGCGACCGCTGCCATTTTTTTTTAACAAGTTTTTAAATATATTTTACCTTTTCTTTTTTAGTTTTTAAATCTAATTTAAAAAAATTGAACAAAAAATAAATTTAAAAATTGCGTGATTTCGTACAAGTTAAGAACATTGTGGGGGAACTTTGAAGAGAAAGGGCAAAGGAAGAAAATGAGTCAGGCTTCAGGATTGTAGCAGCATCGCTTTGTCGGACGGGGACTTCTTGACACAAATTGCCTTCCGTTGGACGCAGACATGCCTCTTATGTAGCATCGTGTAGGCTATACGAGGGCTTGGAATCCTTTTTCGAGGCAGACCTCCCCCTGACGGAGTTCTTTAATTGTCAGATGAACTTTTCCTTATTGGCCTTGTTGGACCCAGACTGCCTGGCTTTGTGCAAAACCTGTTGCCAGTTGATTTGGTGGGTGGGGGAGAGACATGCCCTTTTGGAGGGTCCCACTTATATTAACTCCAACTTGGCTTTGATGGAATTTTGTCTGGTTGAATCAAGTCATAATTGAGCTTAGTGGAAGGACATTGCCGTTTTCTCGAAGAGTACATGATGATGAATGGGTTTGACATTTATCTTTACTTCAAATCCGAGGAACAAATTAAACATTTGAGGTTCCATCATGCACCTCTCGCTTCTGGTTTTTCTGAAGCTTGAGCTTATGTCTTAATTGGAATCATGGTATTAGTAAGGCATATATGGACTTAGAATTTACCTATTTTTTTATAAATAAATAAAAAAGGAGACGAATTTCTTTATTGTTTAGATGTTCCAAGGAAGGATTCGAGACGTTTAGTATTGAGTAGTTATTGTATTTGATTCGGGTGACTTCACATAAGAAGATTAAATTGTCCCAAATAATATACTATTTATAATTTTTTTTTAAAGAAATACGATGGACTTTTCGACGACTTTAAATGTCCATTAGAATATGATTTAATATTCAAGCTTCAATCAACAAAAAATGATATGCAAATGTCATTGCTCATGTGAAGGTGGTAGAATGGTAATATTATCTAATCTAACCGTGGAACTGGTGAAACTACGGTACAGGTTATGTCCCAAAGTCGGACACCGGGACACTTTGAGTGTCAAAAATTGGCACGAAGGGACACTTAAGTACCAAAAGTTATGAAAGTGACACTTAAGTGCCAAAATTGAAGCAAAATTGATCACTTTAATCCCACCAACGAGAAAATCCGGCCAAAACGTTGACATAGCAATTTTCCAGCGAGCTACGTTGTTTTCCATGCTGATGTGGCTAAACAATGTCAAAACAACATCATTTTGGTGATGACGTGATAAATAATCAATATAACAATTAATTAAATTAAATTAAAAAATAATTAATTTAATAACAACAACAACAACAACAACAACAACAATAATAATAATAATAGGAGGAGGGAGGCAACCGACGGCCGAGGGCTCAGCCCTCGCCGCCACCGCATCCCCTCCATCACCAAAAAGGTGGGGGAGGGTCAACGAGGGCCACCGAGCCCTGGCCAAGGGCCGGCGACCCTAGCCAACCGACGGCGAGGGCCTACGTGCCCTCGCCTAGATCTAGGTGAGGGTCACGGCCCTCCCCCATCCAACGAGGGTTGCCGGCCCTTGCTTGGTCAAGCCAAGGGCCATTGCCCACTAGAGGCCCTCAACCACCAATTGCCTCCCTCCTCCTCCTCCCCCTCTTTTTTAAAAAATAAAAATTAATTAACTTTTTAAAATTTAATTTAATTAATTATTATATTAAAATTCGAATTATACCAAAACAACGTCGTTTTTGTGTGTGGTTTGCTAAGTCACCTTCCGGTGATCCACATAAGCAAGAAAATTAATAAAAAAAAATTGCCACATAGGATTTCCGGCCGAGTTCGCCAGATGTGGCACTCAAGTGTTTAATTTTTCATAAAAAGTGGTACTTAAGTGTCCCTTACGTAAGTTTTTGCACTTAAGTGTTCTTTTGTGCCAAACTTTGGCACTTGGGATGTTCTTTTGCCCCCAAAGTCGCAGGCAAGAGAGAAAATGAGCTTTCGAGTATACTCTTTTCCGTTATCACAATCTACACTACTTGTAAATTTCTACTTCATGGCTTCCTTGTAAATCCTCCAACGCACCATTTTCTTGATGCATATAAAACCTCTTGATGGATTGTTGAGAGGATAGTTTTCTTGTAACCCAAATTTTATCATTGAGGAGTGATAAATTTCAAGCTAAGCAAAAGCATGGCATTTGGTTACATTTGGGTTTTGTGGAACAAATGGAACATCCGAGGTTTCGTCATGCTGAGTCTCTGGCTTCAAATCTTTTTGATTCTATTCGCACCCCTTAGAAAGAAAACAGCAAACCGCTTCATCATTTCCCTCTTGTGGTTGGCCTATTTGATGGCTGACTGGGTAGCTGCATTTGCGATCGGGCTCATCTCTCACAATCAAAGTAGTTCATCCACTCATGCAGCTGAAGTAGATGGAGCGCTTCAAGCATTTTGGGCTTCATTTCTCTTGTTACATCTTGGTGGTCCAGACACCATCACCGCCTTCTCTATTGAGGATAGTTCACTTTGGCGACGGCATCTACTCAGTCTCATCTTCCAAATTGGTTCTGCCATTCATGTCTTTGTGCAGATCTTTCCCAAAGACAAGTCACTATTGATCCCAACGATACTGGTGTTTCTTGCCGGGGTAATAAAAAATACAGAGAGGACGGTGGCACTTAATTTCTCGAGCCTCTCAAAGCTCAAGAATTGGGTGCTCTCACAGCGCGAGAGAGCTGATGATGTAGCTGACAAGTTTGAGAGGGACTCAATAATCTCAGAACTAGAGTTTTCTGGTGATGAAGAACCAAAGCTTCACGAGAGCACTGTGGTGAAGCATGCTTATTACTTCTTTCAAATGTTCACGGTCCTTCTCGGAGATCTCATGGTCACATCTAAGGAACGCAAACTGAGCTACAAATATTTCCACAAAGTCCCCGCAATGGATGCATTGAGGGTGATATCAGCCGAACTCCAATTCACGTATGAGGTGCTCTACACAAAAACATTGGCAATACGTTCCAAATGGAGCTACATTTTCCGCTTTATAGCCTTCACTAATGTTGCGATGGCTTTCCATTGGTTCAATCACTTGAAGAAGCATCAACTCCTTGAAATCGACGTGCAAATTACTTATTCCCTTCTTTTCGGAGGGATTATTCTTGATGTGATAGCTTTGTTGATGCTTGTTTTTTCCGACTGGACCATTGTGGGAATTGAGAAAGTTTCATTCCTCAAAAAGTTCATAGCTGCCACGAATGACTTGAGAAAGCCCCGATTTGCCACATGTGGAGCACAACCTAATGCCGATGTTATTTATACCGCTTTGGATACTCCATTAATATTTCGAAGGTGGTCAGAATCAATCTCGGCTTGCAACCTTTTATCTGAGTTCACAGAGAAGACTCCAAAAAATATGTGGAAGCATGATCTATGCTCAGGCATCATTCGACGCTGGGGCATCATTCGCGATCGATGCCGCGACATCAATCGCAACATTCACAATCGATTCTACAGCATTATTGTTGGATCGATTAGCGACAATGGCAATCAAGACTCCAACATCATTTGCGATCAACGCTACGGTATCATCACCGTTCCATTCCTTTGGGCCAAAAATATCATTATTTGTTGCCTTCTCACACCGGTCATTCTGGCAGTCTTTATCTATTTGAGCATCGCGTCTGCTTTTAACTCTTTTAAAATACCCAGGATTGCGAACACAAAATACGTGTCCAAAAATCCCTTTGTTAAGGAGCTTTGGATCTTTATCTTTACGGAGGTGAAACGTAAATCCGAGGAGGTGAAGGATGATGATGCAAAGGTGAAGAAGATATTTGAGGCTAGAGGTGATTTGTTCCTCGAGAGTGAACCATGGGGGATCAATTGCAGAGATTTTTTGCACTATGTCACCCAGGTTAATTTTGATGCCAGCATTATAATGTGGCATATTGCTACTGAAATATGGTACAACATAGAGAAACCCATAGCAAAAAATGAAGAAAGGGAATTCAGTAAAATCCTTTCTGACTACATGATGTACCTTTTACTCAATCAACCTAATCTGGTGTCTGCCGTAGCAGGCATTGCCCAAATTAGATCAGCAGTGACACTTGGCGATATGTGTTACTTCGATATTATCTCCAATGGCAATGCGGGGGAGCGATGCGAAAGATGGTTTGGGGTTACTCATGAAAATGCAGAATCTGCCCTTTATCAGGGGATCAAGTTGGCCAGACAGATGGAAAGGCTTGGGGACATGAAGTGGCAGGTGATGAGCAGATTGTGGGTTGAGTTGCTGTCATATACAGCAAGTCATATTAAGGGAGAGGCACATGTGCAAGTGCTGAGCAAAGGTGGAGAGCTTCTTGTCTTTGTTTGGTTATTGATGGCTCATTTTGGTTGTTTCTACAAACCAGAATGGGGCATTTGCGCAAATTACAATCGCCTGGTTTTAAAGCCTAAGAGTTGATGGATTCTCATTTAACCTTGCATGTGTCTACTTGTACTGAGTGTGAATAATCAGTTGCTACTAATAAATCAATAATATATTGTAAGTCATGCTTCTTAAGGTAAAATGACAAATTGTGAAGTTACAAAGGTAATAGTAATTTTCTCATAGACGAGTTGTATATTCTAGAATACCATGATTGTGTATTCATATTTGAAAATACAAATGTCAAAAGTATCCTATTATCATTGATCAATTTTGTTGATATTTGATTTTTAGTCGACGCGTCAATAGATAAGAAAATCAATATTAGGATTTCTAATCGCGACGAAATCCGTTTCTTGAACAAAAAGTATCATTTTTCATTTCATTTCTTCGGCCAATCATTTGTAGGTAAATTCCTACTCATGTCATAAAAAAAAAAAAATCAAAAGTCAAAAGGTTGACTTTTGAATTAACTTTTGATCAACATTTTGACTAAAAGTCAATCCTGAGTTAAAATTTGACTTTTTGCATAAAAAGACCTCTTTTGATCTTAATATCACTTTGGTCACATTAGTTTTCAAAAAATTCAAAGATTTGATCACAAAATCATCCCTTAGAAAAAGTCAACTAAAGAATTGATTGATGATAAAATATTTGACAAAAAAATTGGAAAATACAAAAATCCACATATCACTTTGTTTTAGCTACAATTTGACTTTAGCATTGAAAATTTTGCGAAAATCGATTAAGAACTTCATTTTCCAAATTTTTTGGTTTTAGGTTTGAAATCATGACATTTTAGTTTAGTTCCTTTTGTGACGATTGATCTAGAGGTCATTATACATTCACTCGTTTTGCTAATTTTGAGATTTGACATGTAGGATTACAAATTGTCATTTTTAGCCATAATTAGAGGTTCGAGATCAATTCTTCATGATTTGTGTACCGACACTTTCATTCCATTCATTTTCTTGAGTTAAATCCAAATTCGGGGTCAATTTTGGTAAATTCATTCAAGAACTCACCAATTTGATGGATTTAGCTAACTTGAACTTAAGAAATTTGAGCTAATGAACTTTGATTAAGGCAATTCAAGCTGACCCATTCTAGAATAAGGTTTAATTTGATAGATTGAGATTCAATTTTCACATTGGCTGTCGACTTATTTTTGACGTAAAGTTTGTGCCTTCATCTTATTATCAATTAGAATATAATAGGCCATCACGAACATGGGTAACTAAACTAATTGATGTCTTGTTACTTTAATTGGGTTCAATTCTAAACCAAATTGCATTTTGGTGTAGGCAATTATGAAATTTTGCCCATTTTAGTTCTTAATTGAATAGAGATTCCTTTCAATTTAGCTCTTAAAGGACTAAATCGCACAAAAAAAAAAAAAAGGAGAACCGATCAAATCGGTCAAATTGATTCTGACCGGCCCGGCCGGTCACCGACGAGAATGGCCAATTCGGCCATTTCCTAATTAGTTGCCTTTGGCCAGTGGCCACCATGAGGTGGCCCGCCCCGTGGCCGACTCATCCCTGCCTTTATTTTCCGAATGTACAAAATTGTCTCCAGACTTGCGAAATTACGAAAACACCCCCGATTAGTACCTAAGTTCAAAATTAGCCCAAGAATCAATCATCACCGTTAATTAGAAATACATCACGACTGTTCAAATTAACATGAGCATAATTAGATTCTAATCAAGTTTGTTAGGCTAGGGAGATTAATCCTTAGCCTTTGGATCAATCCAAGGGTTAGGATTGCTTCTTACAAGTGACCATAAAAGGGATTTCCCCTCCAAAATTGAAGGGAGGAAGCCATTTTCAAATCCATTTTCTCTCACTAAAACAAAAATCTCTCTTCCCCCTGCGTGGACGTCCTCATTACCGACCTCCCTCTTTACCGCCACTGGCCCCCTGCTTCCTCACGAGCCAAACCATCACCATCTGCTGCCCTAAGAACTGCCGTAGCTGCCCATCTAAGCTGATCTTCCAATCGAGTCCATCACCAGCGATCGCGTTGGTGATTCTAGCTACATTGCCTCGCGGTCCAATCCAGCAATCCATTGGTCCTCTCAACAATTTTGATGAGTCCTATGACGCTCCTCGATGAGTGCAAGTGCTGCTGGTGGCCAGAGGTCTCCAAAACAGCTGCCCGAACACTTGTTCTCCGGTGATTTCTTCCTTGGCTGTGATAGCAGCTTCTTTTGTTCAGTAGACATTCGAGGCCCAATTGACGACCGTCCAACGATCTACAGCAGTCCCCTCCTCCTCACGAAGTCCCTTGTCGCGACCTGATCTCTCCGCCATCCAACCCTCGGGAAGAGGAAGGGGGGATAGGTTAGGTTAGGTTAGAGGTACTTGACCACAAAAGCTCCCTCACGATTCCTATTGATAAAAGGTGACACACGTAGGTGAAACCTCTTATAAATTCACTTATTGTAGTCGCGAGCTCTTCCAAGCTTGTACCTTGCGTGACAGTGGAAGGTGTCGTGATTTGTACCCACGTAGGCGACACACTTCGAAAGAAGAGGTCATGTGTGGATATCGAATTTCAAGATACCTTTACCATGGTAGCCCTCCCACTAGTACTCTCTTATCTAAGGATGGCATCACTCCATCCATTAGGAGCTTTCCACAATGGGTATGCTAAATCATGATGAGTCTCATCAAGACCCATACCCCTCACAACGAGTTTATTTATAAGATCTAATTTTGTATACAACCGAGAAATAAGACGAGAGTAATCACTAGTCTCATTCTTAGGAGTCGACTAGAGAACCTAATCAAGGGTCGAGAGTAGTCCTTCGATTCCTACATAACTAGATATCCAGATTCGGGGACTTGGGTTATGCTAATACTTCTATTAGCACCCTTTTGGTACCTAATAGTATGTCATGTTACCTAAAGTGTCAATGCATTTCTTTTTACCTTTTTTAGATCGTTTATCCTAAGCTAGGCGATCATGCTTTGTTAGTCATTTTCATGCCATTTTATTTCAAAGAAAAATAAAAAGAAGGCAATCAATTGAATCAAAAGTGCGAGATGGTAAGTAAATAACCAAGGAAAGCTGTAAATCAATTATACAATCCTAAAAAAGATAAAAAGAGAGATGATATGAAAAGATATGAAAGGAAAGGAACTCGCAACTCGCCGTGTTTTTTTTTTTACAAATAAGGAGAACCCGAAACATATGTCAGGGATAAATGGTACAAAAATCATGTTCGGAATCACATAAACTTTCTGCCATCTTTATGTCCTCTCCATCTTCAAGATCCTAATCTAAACCTAGTCTAAGAAGTATAACTAGGTACGTACAATAGAAAGAAACAACCATACAAGTCAAAACAATCAAAAGCACACATAAGGCCAAGATTAATCAATCAAGTGAAATGAAGTTTAAAATCAACCAAGTTTAGGCCTCGAGGGTGGCCTTTGCTCTTCATGCATAGGTCCCTTTAGATGCCTACTCAAATTATTTTTTCATGACTTATAGCTATTATTGACCATTTGTATTCTTGCATAGCCAATAATGCTTGTAAGTCTCTAATAAGGCATTCTATGTGTTTCCTCGCGATTTCCCCTCGGTATCATGCATTGTGCCTAACATATATCTAGAATCCACAAGCATTGTAGGAATTAAACACACATGCAGGACTTTTGGGCCTGATTTGTCAAGTAATCAAACAAGGTGAGTGAACCATCAGTGGGTCACTTATTACCAAGGCATACGCCATTCACGAACACAAGCGTTTCTAATGGATGACGTGATTTTATGCATGAGAGGGTACATCTAATGTTTCAAAATTTGGTTTTGAAATTATTGAGAAGGTTTTTGATACAAGGTGATGTCTTAGCTATAGGATGCATTCAATTGCTAAGGCCAACCGAGGCTCACATAAATGCACTCACAAGCATTGCAGACATTTTGAATATGGCCCAAACTGTGACTATCACAATGTTAAATCAATTATTGAAAAGGAATTGCTAAAGGTTTACTTTTGGGAACATTACATGTACCAAGGTGGTTTCAAGGCGTAATTTCGGAAATCCTTTGTCGCGACTTACCCATCGGGGGGAGGGAATATGTTTAGGGGTATTGCCTAAAGGACGGAGCTAAGGCCCATGATTAGGCACGGATTCTCGCAAGCCCATACCTCGCGCGACATTGGGTTGTTATTAAGAATTTCGCAATAAGGAGTCACCACTAGCCTATTGGGATTTGTTAGAAACCAAGTGAGGCATAAAAGTGTACCTCACTTTCTAAGCAACCCAAGAATTAAGGGTCAGGAATTTAATTATACTAATTAATCAATTAATGCCCTTTAAGTACCTAATTTTGTTCATTTAAAAATATATATTTTTGTCAAACAGTTTGGATTAACTTTAGACTAATCCGGTAACAAGGGAGGTGATCATACGACTGCGCAATTATTAAAATAATAATTAGCAACCAAGAAAAGTGTATAAATAAATTGCATGGGAGAGCAAAAATTTAACACTAAGGGAGAGATAAATATTAAGGGTTAATACCTTGAAAAACCCCAAACTGGTAAACTTGTGACAAATTTACCCTGAACTATTTTTTTGATCATGAAAAAGCCCAAACTGGTAAACTTGTGATAAATTTACCCCGATTGATTATAAAAAAACCATAAACTGGTACATTTATGATAAATTTACCCCAAACTAATTTATTCGACTGCAAAAACCCATAAACTTGTAAATTTGTGACAAATATACCCTCTGCTAAATTAGATTAATACCACAAAAAAATCATAAAATTTGTAAACTGTGACAAACGGAGCGTAAAATCCTAAATTGGTGTACCAGTTAATTGTCACGTGTCATTTAACTTAACAGTTTGAGAATAAAATTTAACGAAAACTAACATAGGGTAAATTTGTCACAAGTGTACCAGTTTGGGGTAAATTTGTCAAAGGTATACCGGTTTTGGGTATTTGGTGGTCAAAAAAATAGTTTGGGGTAAACTTGTCACAATTGTATCAGTTTGGGGTTTTTCAGGGTATTAACCCAAATATTAATCTTAATTAGACTAAAGGGAAGCCAAAAGCAATATATTAATACTGCACAATTAAGGGCAATTGTCTGTAAGGACAAATGAAACCCTAAGGTAAAACCCTAAAGGTCTAGTCAAACTTGGGCATAATTCCAAATTGAAAGGCTTCCTATTTTTAGGAGAAAATTACTCCAAATATTAATTTTAACTTTTTCGAGGAAATTTAAAAAAAAATCATTTTTTATTTATTCTATTTTTTAAATGAATTTTCGAATTTTCCCAAAATATTTGGATTTTTGCAATTTTTAATTTTTTAAAAGAAGGTCGAATTTTTTTAATTTTTTTGAGTTTTTAATTTTTGAAAAACTATTTTGAAATTTTTTATTTTTTCAAATTTTTTATTTTTTTACTATATTTTAAATATTTAATATTATTATATTCGGAAAAAGGGTTCGGACCGGGTAGGACTCGATCCGACCCATTGATCGATCCAAGCCGAAATCCAACCCACGTCAAATAAAAAAGATATATTTTTAGTTTTTTTAAAAATATATATTTTTCTCTATTTGTCTTATCCCATTTTTTTACTATATTTTTAGTTTTTTTAAAAAATATCTTCTGCTATACGACTTCTTTAGCGAAGGTTTCAATCTACTGTCCTTTCTTTCTTTCTGTCTTTTCATTTCCTTTCATCACCTCTTTTTTATTTCTTTTTCTTTTCTTTTGCTTTTACTTTTTCTCTTCTCTCTTGGACTTCTTCTTCCTCGTGCATTCTCCACAGGCCTAAAGCCATTCTTGTTTGCTATTTCTCAATTTTTCACTTTTTCTGCATTATTTCTTCTTCTTCTTCTTTTTTCTTTTTCTCTACGCCGCCTTCTTCCTTCTGCCTCGACGACGAGAAAATATTCAGTGGTTCGTGCGCGCCAGGTCATCCGCTGACATGGCGCGCACAAACCACTCACATATCGACACCTGTCCTAAGTGGGACCCCCTCGAAAATGAGAAAATGGCTCGTTTTCGGCTGGCTCGGCTCGGCTCCTACAGAAGAAAGGACGGTTAGCGATTCCTCCCGCTCAAATTTTTTCTCTCTCCTCACTCCTCACTTGAATGGGCGGGTTCTCTCTCTCCTCGTAAAATAACCAAGAACGCTCAGAGCCTTCTTCTCCGCGCATCTCACCTCTCTCCGCCTCTGCCTCCGCCTCCGCCTCCGACTCCGCCTGTCCAAAAGCCTCGCTCATCTGCCTCTGGCATCTCGGTCTCGTTCTGGAGCGGCACCAGGCTCCCCGCCGCTAACCGGGCATTGTCCCTGACGCTGGCCCGCTCGGTCGCGAGGGAGAACTCGGCGGACTTGGGCGGGGTCGACGGCACGGTGAAGAAGGAGAGGCCTGCTGCATTTTCTCTCTTTTCTTTCAACGGAGCGCGCGCTATTTCTTCCCGCTTCTGCCTCTCTCTTTCTCAAGCACTTCTCTCCCCTCTGTCTCGAGCCCTCTCACTCACTCTAAGCGCTTCCCTCCTCGCCTCAGTCCTCGTCGCCGTCATCGACTTTCCAACCGCGGCTCCAAAAATCGCCGGCTGCCGACTGGCCTCTTGAGCTTCTTTGTCTTCTACTCCTTATTCGGTCCCGATTTCGGGCTCGAGTGCGTGGCCAAGGATTTTGAAGCAAAAGAGGTTTGCGAGGCTAGATATACTGGTGGCGGTGTTAAGTTTTGGGGTTTCGACGACACCGTGACGGCCGCGAGGGATATTGTGGTGGAGGAGAGAGAGGCGTATGGGTACCGTGAGACCTCTCTTTCTCCTTTGCCTTTTTTTTCTTTTCTATCGCCTCTGTCTCACCGGAGTAAGGGCGCGGAGCAGAATCGAGCGCAGCGAGGCAAAGCGGGAGAGAGGCAATGTCTACTTCGCCCGATACAGATTCAGTTGACGCCCTTCGCTCCCAGATCCATTCTCTCCAGACGACAATCAACGTACTCCCCTCTCTCTCTAGCGCGCGCCCCATTGTGTACCCGCACGTGTGTGTGGGAGTTTCGATTGCCTGTACGAGCTGCCGCGTGCTAACTCTGTTGGTTTCGCGACTTGGCCTCCATTGCATTTCAGGAGCTTGAGAAGCAGAACGCCGACCTTTCTTCTCGACTCTCTAGATGTTGCTGTCAAATGGTGAGCCATTTCGATCCTCCCTTTTCACTTTTCGAGAGGATTTCACTGTCTTTACGACTTCTCAAATGAATCTTGATATCTTTGTAGCAGCCCGAAGCCGGTTTCGGAGTTGGGTTGAGCACGCGTTTGAGTTGGGCATGCATTGTTTGTCAGTGGTTTGAGTGAATGCGTGCATCTTTTGGTTGGCGCTTCTTTGTTATTGGCCATGCATATAGGGGATAAGCGAAATTCAATGTTCCGTGCTGAATGCGATGTACTTGAGCTTATTGCTTCATTTTGTGGAGATGGGAGACAAGATTGGTTGTGTCGTAGAGGGAGGCGGAGTGGTCGATGGGAATGGCAAATCAATGAAGCTGGACAAGAAGACTAGGAAGAAAAAAGGTGCTCCTGGTCAAACTTTTTGAGCTCCAATTGCATGTTTAATCTGAACCACTAAGATCTTGTATGTTTATTGCTCTTCAAGTTCCAGTCGAGGGTTTTTCAGTGACTTGGGAGGTCAGTCTGTTTTCAGGAACGGGAGGAACGGTTTAAGTTCAAAAGTCAAACAATAATTAAGTGGCCTTCTTGCAAATTTTGAGAGGTTACAGGATACTATAGTGCTGAAGTTTCGTGGAGTTGCGTAGCAGGCTGTGTTAGTTGTGACTCCAAACAGTCTAAAGAAAAAAAGGGGACCCTAAGCGTTAAAACTAGACATAATCAAAGCATCAATATTGTTGTGCAAATAGTTTTTAATACTAAGTTTTATAGGGTTCAAGTTAGTAATTTCTTACAACCCTGTTTCCATAGAGATGAGCATGCTGTTCGGCTAAAGTTCTTTCAATGTGCAGCCATATTTTAGTGAATGTTGTGATACCTACTGCTGCAGATTTCAAAACAGGAATTCTCGAACACCATCCAAGGCGATATGTTGCTCTAAGATTGATGTATTTTGGACAAAGGTACAGATTGTAGCCATTGTACTGTTTGTCATACAATGCAACTGTTGCATCATAAAACGATTTTAATCTGGTGTAGTATATTATCTTTCCCTTTGTCTTGATTTTGTCTGTTCTTAAGAGGCAGCATGGAATATAAAATACTCTAGAAATTGTGAAAGTTTAGCTGTTATTAATAATTTGAGGATATTTCTGCTATGGAAGCATTCATGTTCTAAAAAAAATTGAAATGCGAGGGTGTCACTGCAGAAATCTCTTAAGTTGCAGAATCTGTCACAAGTAAATGTGTAGTGGATGTGATTCGTGAAACATGTGACTAATTTTCTGTTACACCACATGGCAAGTCCGACTAATTTCCTAGACATGAAATCCTGAATGTGTTGTGCCTTAGGCCATTGAATGTACTTGTGGCTTTTCTTTGGCACAATGAAATCGCTTCACTTTTGCCTTTTTTTACAGGTTTTATGGTTTTGCCTCTGAAGCACAATTGGATCCAACTGTCGAGGTCCGGTCCTACGTTCCATCTTCTCCCCAAAATTTTCATTCATTTCAGCATTGGGCCTAATGGAAAATATGTGCTATAAAAGAGGGTTCTACTTCTTCATAAGATTTAAACTTATGTTTTCAGTAAGGACACCTATCTTTCGGTACACTAGTAGATTAGTTTGTACCATGCAAGCAAAGTCTCTGAGTTTCTGCTTATTATCAAAGATACATGGAAGAGTTCTTTAATATTGTGCAATGCGAATGTTTAAATCATGGATGCTATCGATTTAAAATCAGCGAGATGTTCCATTTTGGCATTTTTGACATTCTTGGCGGACACCTAATTCATTTCGATCCGAATCCCATCATACGATTTTGGTGTCATGCAGTCTGAAATTTTTAAAGCTCTTGAGAAGACTAAGCTTTTAGTTGGTGACAAGAAAAGTCACAAAGTACTCAAGATGTGGCGAAACAGACAAAGGAATTTCATCTTTTGGACAAGTAAGTTCAAAAACTACTACTCCGATTCTAAGTTTCTTGATGGATCGGTAGATTGTTATTTTGTTCACAGACGCTAGATTGGGTTTTATCTTTGACTCACTATTCCGTGCAATCACCATTTCCTTGCAAAGAGAATGTGGGTCTTTGTTTCAACCTGTATTAAATTAATTTTTATTTCTTTTTGTTCTTGATCATAATGGCTGACCAAGAGAATAACATTACTATACTGACCAAAATAAAATTATTACTGCGAAAATTGTACCTTCCCAATGATGCAAGCTTCTATTGGATTCTTTAAAGTCTTGTGATCTTTTTGTTCAAAAGCAGGCAGCAGATCTAACCATTAAAGGACAATCTATTTAAGATGATGCCAAAAAAGAGAAGCAAATTGATTCACAATAACAATAGAGAGCTTTTTACACGAACCAGTGTTCAGAAATACAACTGGTGTACCTGGTTCCAAAACCTACAATAGTTTGTATGTTAGTAAATGTTACTACAACAGTAACAGAAGGCTCATGTCAATTATAACCTGATATTTGCTCTTTGCAACTGCATTAAATCTGTGATGTCACTAAACTTTGTCATGGTGATGGGAATGGCTTGAAATGGGGTGGTGCTTGCTGTGGTGATAGCTGTGAGGGCTCTTATAGCATTGTATGAGCAAGCAGTTGAGACATACGCCTCATTAGTTAATATTAATGCCTATCATCAACCTAGTAAATAGTTTACCTTATAAATCTTATTTAAATTAGATGATTGCTATATCTTTTGGGCTTATTGTTGTTGAGAATATGTGTGGCCTCTCTGAGTCAAGAAATTAAATCAATTCATCCAACTGGCTGTCTTTTTTCTTGGCCTCGATGTGCGACTGAAATTCTTAGGTGTCGAAGCTGGGAAAAAGGCAGCAACAGAAGTATTTGCTCGTCAGAAACGGGTTCTGGCTGTACTCAATGAGGCCGGGTATCTTACTAGAACAAGCTTGTCTAAGATGGAAACTATCAGCTCTTAACGAACGGGGAATACTTAAAGAAACTGCTGAGTGGGGTGGTAGAAACATGGATAAGAAGAAAAGCAAGCTCGTAGGCACTGCAGATGATGGACAGAAAGAGATCCACATTGAAAGGACAGATGAATTTGGCCAAATAGTAAGTTTTCAACGAAAAAAAGATATTAATCATAAAGCCTTGTAATACTAAATTGTCCATTATAATTTCTTTTGCCTCTGACAAAGAAACGCCAATTCATTACTTTGATGTTTTTATGCCAATCTTCTTTTTTTGAATGTTTTGCAACAGTTAACCCCAAAGGAAGCTTTCCAATTGCTTTCCCATAAATTTCATGGAAAAGGGCCTGGCAAAATGAAGCAAGAGAAGGGCATGACTTTTCTTCTGGGGTGTTTCCAGTCAAAACAGTGATCCAAGAAAGAAGTCGGAGCCACCATTGAGAAGGATCCCGGGAGCTTAATGCCCATGCTTGGAGATAGGAAAGTCAGTGTCGACCCAAGTTTGTTGCTTTTTCATCTCTAAATATAGAGCACAAAGAACAAATAGAGAAAGCAGAGGAGAAAGAACGAATGAGAAAAGAAAAAGAAGAGAGGGAAAAAAGAGAAGCTGAGGGGAAAGCTGGCAAAGAGAAAACCAAAACAGCTGAGGAAATTGATCAAGAGAGAATTGAAAAGGGTGGAGGAGGTGAAAGTGATACGTCAACTACAGAGAGTATGCTTGATGAAAGGATTCGACTTGTGGATGATTATCCATCTGACCCGGTTCAATAGAATTTCTCTATCCTATTAACTTTTTAACGAGTTGTAGGTCAATGGTTGTAGAAAATTGTTGTTTCTTAATTTTTGGAAGTTTTGGTGTGGGATCTATATTGCTTGCCGCATGTTCTGTAGCATGTAGAATACGATCTGCATGGACAATTTCTTAAATGGCCTAACTTTTTTTTTTTTTTTTTGGTTGAAATAAAATTACCTATTGACTGACTGAATAATGTTACGTAGGCATCATAGCTATTGTGCCTCTGCACATGCATGTTGATTCAATGCCTTTGTTTTTCTTTTTCTTTTTTTCCCTAATAGTAAGCCATGCTTACAAAGTTCTGGATGCATATTAGTATGTTAACTTCCTATGCAATAAACTTCGTCTCAGTTCTTTACATGTGTCCACTTTCGATAGGATTCGGAAGAAGATTTGGCAGCAGAACATGATCATCTATTGACTGGAGTCCAAGATAAGGGAATTACGGAAAGTCATCAAAAGTTTAATCATGCAGTACACACAATTGATTCTCTGTAGTCAACATGATTCCAACAATCTGGACATTTTTGTTACTCAGTATAGCATCTTTGTGGAAGAGAAAGATGAGTTTTTAACACCGGCAAATGAGGAAGAGTCAATTGTATCATCTGAACCTATTGTTGATGCTGAAAGCAAGGTGGCTAATGGTTATATAGATGCAGAAGTACTTTTTCTCAACTCTTTTGATTTCATCACTTTAATGTGACTGCAAACCCTTAGATTTCTCTAGTTAAATCTGGTGCAATCATAAGCAAGTATTATGTCGTAGATGCTTTTTGCTTACCACAAGTACTTCCTTTGCAATGCAGCGATATGCATGAAATTTTATGTTCTCATACCAAACTTTGATTTCAGTCAATCATAGCAGAAAATGTTATGGCTTGGCGGAAGTGAATGATAGAAATCGTGTTGGCCATAGAAATTATAGTCGTCCTCATCACCTTCATTAATGGACTCCTCTTGTCTCGTGTTTTTATGTAATATGATCCCATTCGATGCTTTGGGTATCTCTGCTTTCTCGACATCATTCCTTGCAGATGAATTGGTTAAGCATACTCCTTTTCTGCCATTGGCAATGTATGAAACATAATTCACATGTCATGGAAAATTCTGTTAGATTTAACTCAACATCAAAAAATATATTCTGATTACACTTTTGACTTCTAATATAAATTGCAGCTTTTTTTTTTTTCAAAATTTGGCAAGAACAATTTGATTTCTCAGTGTAATTTCCATCAAGTAGATATCATAGGTTTGAGAATGAATATCTTTACTCGAGGTGTCTACATGACTGCATGTTACTTTTCTTCCTCTTGCCCAATGCAGAGCAATTTATTTGTATGGAGTTTCTGAAGTTCTTGTGGTTTTGAATTTGAAATGATCTCAGATATCTCACTTTAGCTGGCTTTTCCAGAACTTGTGAATGATTGTTTTATTACTTGTAGGGAGATGACGCATATCTGAGAATGCTGAGGAACTGTCAAAGGAAGAGTTGGGTCAACTTGTTGCTTCTCGTTGGACAGGGGAGAAGACAGAGAAGGAAAGCGGGGAAAACTTTGCAAGAGATAATAATAATGAGGAACAAAGTAGGGAGATCCCAAAAGACACGCGTGATGGTATTGATGATATATATGCATTACAAACTGGCGACAGCGAAAAGAATGAGTATGATAATGTGGAAGATGCGTTTGATGAAGATTCGGTGAACGATCATTATGATTTCAGTTCTCATTACAAAGATGGATCAGATAGTGACTCAGACGATGAATTAGACTTTGAAGGTTCGCTTTTACGGCTTCCTGTGAATTTGAATACCCTATTTTAAATCGAGAAAATATTCAGTACTATGAGTGCGCCACGTCATCTGCTGACGTGGTGCGCATCTACCACTCAAATATTGACACGTGTCTGTAGGTGGTCAAGACTTCTGTTTTCATATTTACTTTTTATGAATCTTTCATTTATTCTTGAGTTTGTTATGCTCATAATTCTTTGAAATTCATGATGGACAGACTATAATTTGCTCGAGGAAGTGAAGAGGGTGACTGAAGCAGCTCACAGAACAAGAACTAAATTAAGTGTGCATCCTTATTTTAAGTTGCCGTTTCCCCCCCCAAAACCTCCGGCGTGCAGCTGCTAGTAGGAGAACGAAACTCTTGTTCCTTCCAAGTGGACCGTAAAAAAGGGGCTGAAATCAGTCTCGATATGAGCAAAGGTGTGATGTCAGAATCTTGACCTTAGAGTGGACTATATATACTATGCTATCGATTTTGTAAGATGACTACAAGTTCTGCACAATAGGTGTAGATGATTTTTGTGGTAGGCTTTATGCATTCTTCTTCTTCTTTTTATCAGTTACTTCTTTTTTTTTTTTTGGGTGGGGTCATTCTCTTGGTGGGGTATACAACATTAGATCACTGGGTCCTTCTCAAGGCATTAAATATTTATCTTTAAAACCTGATCTTGCTCTAGGGATTTAGTGATAACAATGTCGGTATTTACTCTACCTGTGATGATGTGATCTCCTTCTCATCTTTTTTCTCCTTAAGTCAATAATCAAGCCATCGATGATAAAAGATGTATTATCGAAGGTTAAGATCAGCTCTTCTATCTCTATGTCTCGAATCTTCATTATATGGGTGTTGACTCTTTATGCAATTACATTCATCGATCAGAACATTTCTTAAACAAGGTCATGCTTTGGATATACAGATTAAAAGTGTCGTAAATGTCAATTTTTTCTAGAAATGATTGTCATTGAATTTTGTAAGTGGTTTTTCGGTCTACTTGACCTTGGCATTCCCATGCTTTTGGCTAATACTTTCCGTCTTTATCAGCCCTCTTCTTTAAATATGTTTTTGCTTAAGAAGATTTATAGTCAAAATGTGAATTTGGAATAGTTTTGTAGTTTCTCATCTATAAACTATGCTTTTTAAAATGTTTTAGGAAGAAATTTATTTCATGGACGATTGAATGGCGCTTTTGCTCGACAGATATGGTATTTGTTGACCATGGGGGAGTCGTGTAATTAAGCTTGATGAAAGGCGATCTGCGATACCTATGTTCACCACTAGAGATGAGAATTAATTTGTGCTACTGTCCATTCCAAAAAGCAATGATACCATGTTCAGTGGTTGAGGATGGTTTTTATTGCAGAATACATGAGAACATGACCCTTCATCTTGATGCAGAGGAAGTCTCGTCTGAGGAGATTGTTTCGGGTCATCTTGAGAGACACTGATCCGTAAATTCAAGGCAGGGGAGTGACAATCTATGGAAATCACAATTCTTTCATGGGACTGGAAGCGTTAGGGTGCTTTGCAAATGGTGGCATAAATTCTTTTCTTGTAGACTTTGAGCATTGATAGTGAGCAATGAAACCGCAAAGATAGGGATGATTAGACAAATTAAGACACCTCTGTGTAAAGCTTTTGTTATAGAAAATGAGATTATGTTGTTAGTTGATGTACATTCATCTTACTCAAATGTTGCAGGTGCTAGATTAGCATAAATATGAGTTAGTGTGGGCATTTAACCAAAGTGAGGTTGCTGAGTGGCTCTGTCCAATACATCACCCTTAGATCAAGTCAACTGGTGCATTTACCTTTCTTTTCTTCGCTTGCCTTGTTCTATCTCTCCAAGCTTTTAGAAGGTTCTTCTATTTGAGACTAAAAGCTTGTATCATATATATTGTATTGTCAAAATATCACAATTTTTCTATGTCAATAAGGGTTCATTTGCTAGTTGTAGTGTGATGAATATTTTGCATAATGAGTAGTACTAGCAACCATAAAAAGCCATTGTTAAAACTTTGCCAAGCTTTCAAAAGGAAAAAGGGGAAATGCGTATAGTTTGTCTAATTTGTGCATAATTTCTTATAGATTCATATTAATCGAAATCAGGACTATGAGATTGCAGAGGGTAGAGTTTTATCTCTTTACGCATAGAAACATACCTGGTGAAATTGAGTTTTACTATGATGACCAATCAAAGGAAGGAACGGGTATGGAGACTACTAATGAGATTTAACCAGCTGAATTGAGAGTGTAAAGGACCAAAGTGAACGGACTAATAACTTATTAAACCAACATCTTGTCAAAGTTGAACAATGCTGTGTCTTCTCGCCCACATTATCATGCGAAATCGAAGCAGTGTATTTTGTATGACACTGGTATTCTGTAGTCGAGGCCAAAAAGAACTCGAACACAGCATTTCGATGTTTGAATAACAAAGTTTTCAAGATATCTTCCAACAATAAAAAGAGTGAGAATTAAGAACCACCATATTCTTTATAACAATAATTACAAATTCAATATTGTTCTGATTTGCAAAATTAACTGAAAGTTAAGTAATGTCGATTTTGATTGTATATCTACACACTCAAAAGCTACAGAAATTCTTTAGATCCTCTTTCTTGGCATATCGCTTGGTATTAATCTTCGAAATGTGAGGATACAGATCCTTGGAGGAGTTCCTAATCATCCCCTCGGTGACTTCCGGTAGCAAGTGATATATCTGCACAAACATTCAATTATTTATATGCATGTGCTGTCTCAAATGCCATTTACATATGCACCAATACGTGATTAGTTGTTTAAATTGAATAGAATTGGGGAAACTAAAACCTTGGGGAGATTTCTTCTCATCAAAGAGCTGAGTGATAATGTAAATAATAGCTGTTGCAATAGATATGGGGCTCCTCCTGCAAAATTAGAGGATAAAAACAGAGGAGAATACATTCAGCACTTGAAAAGGAACAACAGTAAAGCATTTGAACTAAACCTGCTAAGTAGTCTTTATACACAGCAGGTCTACATTGACAAACCTGCTCAAAACACGTCTTTCAACCTCAATAGAAGAAAGATGAAATGTCATCAACCGAGTTTTACAGTTTTCGACTCTTCCTCCAGCTTTACCATTAAAATTCCAGCCGATAAGAGAATAACCACTGAAAAACATTCAGATTGTGCAGTTTGATATCACCGTCAATGCTTATATCGCTTGTCATCATCATCGGCAAGTCCACCCGTCTCCTGCATCTAAGTTGAGTTTGCCGGAAGTACTATGTTGATGTCTTTCCCCCTTCTCTCGAACAAGTAAACTAACAGAAATAAGGATGTCTCGCAATACATATAGAAACATAAAACAATGAACTTGCATCATTACCTCT
This sequence comes from Eucalyptus decipiens, assembly GCA_014182575.1. Taxonomy (NCBI): domain Eukaryota; kingdom Viridiplantae; phylum Streptophyta; class Magnoliopsida; order Myrtales; family Myrtaceae; genus Eucalyptus; species Eucalyptus decipiens. Next base: position 7,511,019 of record CM024609.1, on the reverse strand, counting down.
AACAGACAGCCCAAAACCCGATCAACCTGAAAAGCGAAAAGTGTCAAATGAATTAAGATGGAGTCTAAGATCAATCACTGAATCAAACAACAAAGTTGGTCATAAGTAGATTTACCTGCTGAAATTCACTCGGCGGTGCACACCGGGGATATCATTCACATGACGGTCTCTTTTCTTTGCCTTTACCGGTGGGCTTTTCAACTCTCCGAAACCTTCTGCACCACAAAATCAATTTTTAATATATCATCAAGCCTCAATAAAAAGGACTTTCCCTGTGCCTTTGCACGTGGAAACCATCGACTTAGAACTAGCAACCGAAATATATCCAGGGCTTCTAGATATCTTTAGAAAACAAACACGCCATGCAAGAGGACCAAACACCAAACTGCGTCCACTCAATATATTGTAGAGGTTCATATCTTAGGAAGCAAAGGAAAAAAAATAAAAATTAAGTCCCATAGATTTGCTAAATGTAACTGAATGCGAGGAAGTATCTTATATATGTCTATACGTAATATGTCAGTAATGAAAAGGCCAATGTAAAAGTATCTTCCTTTTGTTTATTTGGAACATTTGAACCTTCTTTTGCTCCATTTCTTCCATGGCAGACCGTGAACCCTTGTTTACAATTGTTCTCTTTCTTAATTGTGAATTACCTATTTCAGGTAATGCTGCACAAACATTCGACCCATGTCTCTTAAAAGTAGCAATAATTTGCTTGCCATCATCATTCCTGCTCTTAGAAGCAGCAATAATTTGCTTGCCATCATCATTCCTGCTCTTAGAAGCAGCAATAATTTGCTTGCCATCATCATTCCTGCTCTTAGGAATGTCATTTTTCTGCACAAGCTTTCTCTTCTTAGCTCTCTTTACTAGCACCAGTTCCGAGAGCAGCTTCACCATCTGGACTATTGAATCCATCAGAACATTGAGAATTTTTCTCTGATGCTTCATCATATTGTTCTAAACTCACCAGTTGAGAATGAGATGAAGCAGGCACAGAAGAAGCTAACCTTCTGGTTGAAGGTGCTTTTGCTGGAGGTACATCTACCTTCCGTTCATCATCATTTTTCTGAGAGGAAGATGTTCTATCCGTAGAACCACCCGGGGATGGGCAACTGTGCTTGATGGTGCATGGGTCCTCTCCTAGGGACAGATCCGGCTTACCTTCCGATGGCTGAACTTCAGGTGTTACAACAGAATTCCCTCCACTCAAAGACCTCTTGCTTGGAAAATGGGAGCCACCAAGCATTCGAATACATATCCCAACCCGAGGGCTCCGTGAAACCCAATACATATCCCCATCGAAATCCCCACCAGCTATTTCATCGGCCAAGGAGCGCAGTCCACTAGTAGGGAAAAATATAGCATACTTTGAATTTCCAACTTTTGTTTCCCCGAGCTTCCACATATGTAGCGTTCAAAACAAGAATATCCCCGAAGTGCAAACCGGGATTGCAAAAAGTATACTAATACCTTCCCTGAAATTTGTCCACTTTATCACTGCATTGATGATTCAAGCAAACTATTAAATAGTAAAGACACCCAAAACAACATTATAACATCAAAGCCCAATAGGTAATTACACCTTTTCCCCAAAGTTGTGAATATCAAACTCAAACATGGGTTAACAAGAACAGAACCAGAGATGGGATGTCATCAAAGCAATATAACACCATTGATGTCTAAATCCGAGGACCAGATATGGAGGCATGTAACTAAATTAAACATCTAAGCCCTAGACAAGCATAGCTACGGTTATTCTTTAGCACTTTTAAGAATTCCCAGGGATTGGCTGTCCCCATTAGATAGTAAGAATATGGAATAGGAATCCTTCCTCCTTTCGAACTCTTCTTTTCATCGTTCATCGGGATGGACAGACGATTCTCAGAGGTATGTTTCGTCCCGGAGGAATCCCGGATGAGATCATTCTCGCCGCAAAGTGAAACCATCCTTCTCACCATGATTCACCGAAATTGTTCATACGGTAAAAGAACAAAGGAAAACACAAGGGAAAATGTTTACACATGAAATAGCAATTGAAGGAACTATGCACCCGGGGAAGTAAAAGCAGCAAAGATGAATAGAGATGCATTTTTTTACTTATGCATATTTCGAATCAAGAAAAAAAAAAGAAGCACATCCAAGTATAGAAAAAAATTGGAGAAAAATCTCTTTTTGGACTGTTTTAAGAATAGACAATATTTCAACAAATCCAAATGTTCGGAAGAATACTACCTCTTAGAGCTGCTCGTTTACTAGAGAAGACACTATTTGCATCTCCCGAGCATTCTCCACCATGTCCAAAAGAAAGTCATTAGGGACCCCGCCAGCTTAAAAGTGCAATCAAAATCTTTGAAAGATATGCACGCTTTGGTTTATTACTTTTGCATCAATGAGAACCAAGGTCTAATCAGGTTCTTCCGAAAAGGTAAAATTTGATGGCGAAAACAGCTCCAAACAAAAAGCAATGGGATTTAATAATTCACAAGAAAATCATGTCCCATGTTCAAATTAAACTGCTGAAAGAACAAGAAAGCTGCTAACTTTTCAGTCTGTTTAAGATGTCCCCGTGCACAAGGTTGGCGGTGGTTCGCCATCAATTAAGATGTCCCCGTGCACAAGGCTCTGAAGTTGTAGGTTCTAGGGATGGTTAGATGTACTTATCCTTAGCCCTTACTTTTGCAGAGAGTTTATTCCATGACAAATCAACCTAGCTTGTCCTCTAACAGAAAGACCTACTTATGAGAGGGGAAAAATACAGAATTCTCTGTTGCGTACACCAATTTCCGAAAGCACTAAAAAATATCCTCATTATGGCATGGTGGTCAGATGCTCCAGTAGAAAAATGTGTGACTGGCGCTTGGGGCATTCAGATTGAGAGAGAGAGAGAAACAAGAAACAAGAAACGTTTCTGCTATATGTGTCCATCTGCTTTTATTAAGTGCATTTTATGTCTACGATTCTGGATGGTCCTGTGACCAAACTAATAGTTAACTTCAACTATTTCGTTGCCTTAAAATCGTGCAAAGGAACACCATATTGCCCATGGTTATATAATCACAACTCTCTTAATTGCTCCAGCAAAAGTAGTTCTCATCCATGCCAATGTAAATGTAATAAAAGTCTATGTACCCTCATGCACATGGACATGGCTGTTTGCATGCATCCATGTGGACTACTCCAGCCAAAGGTTTTGGATAAACCGTGCTATAAACAAATGATCTTGAGTAGCTATATCCTTTGTGACATTGTAGGATTATGAAGAGGAAGAATTTGGATGCCATCAGAACATGGTCAACACCTTCTGGCTACTTGATTTTACATACATAAAATTGGTTTTTAGCAGTGTCAAAACACAGCATGTCAAGCAACCATGATGCACAATTTTCATTTTCACTTCTAGCAAGAACCAAGTCTAAAATTAACTTAAGATATGCGAGAGGAGATACCTGGGCAGGATATCAAAAGAATGGCCGGTTTAGTACGAGCTTCCTAGACAACTAATGATATAACACAATTTGAAGATTCGACCATAATTCCCAACTTATGGGTGAAGCAACCAAGTTTGATTCAAATTTATATCTTCAACTTACTTCCAAACAGGATGTCAGAGGATTGAAAAACTACATAAGTGTTAATAACTTATGCACATGGAAGGAATATGCAATAAGAAGCTATAATAATAATAATGGTCTGTCACAATACCACCACTGAAATAATGACCTTATTCAAGTTTCCAAGCAAAAGCTTAAAAAAAACAAAAGGAATTACACAGCTAGTGTGCCTTTCAATCTAATCGAGTTGAGTGTCTACCCATGTAAAACAAAACGAAAAGGAGAATTTCAACCCTTAGCCATCAAGTTTTGATCAAACATAACCTGTATTTACCGTCTTCCATCCGGCGATGATCATCCAGATGAAAATTATTGGACGGAATTAATAAACTCACAAACTATTGAAGAGATAGCAGTATAAGAAGCTTAACCCTCCACACTAGAACTTTCCACTTAGATTAATGATAAAAAAGATGACGGTAGAACATACTCCGGTGGGAATGGCGGGACACGACTTGCTTCAGGAGTCAAAAAGGCCGATGAAGAACTCTCCCCCTCAGCCTCCTGATAAGCTATCCAACTCTACCTCGACCTAGAAGCCAAAGCAGCCACTATCACCAAGCCTCCATGCTTCCTGAAACAAAGGCAATAGAAAAGAAAAAAAAGCTAAAGGACAAAGAGAGGTCTCACAGTACCCATACGCCTCTCTCTCCTCCACCACAATATCCCTCGCGGCCGTCACGGCGTCGCCGAAACCCCAAAACTTAGCACTGCTAGCAATATAGCCTCGCAAACCTCTTTTGCTTCAAAATCCTTGGCTACGTACTCGAGCCCGAAATCGGGACCGAATAAGGAGTAGAAGACAAAGAAGGTCGAGAAACCAGTCGGCAACCGGCGATTTCTGGAGCCGCGGCTGGAAAGTCGATGATGGCGACGAGGACAGAGGTGAGGAGGGAAGCGCTTAGGGTGAGTGAGAGGGCTCGAGACGAGAGAAGGGGGCGCTTGGGGTGAGTGAGAGGGCTCGGGACAGGAGATTCTTTTTGTGGAGGAAGCGGTGGCGTGCGTTAGTCTCTTATCTCCATTCAAAACGAGAATTGGAAAACCATCCTTGACATCCGAGTTCACTGTGTGAAAGAATATTTTTAACCCCATTAACCATAGAACTTTGAGCTGAAAAGAGAAGTGACAGGGCAACACTATTTGTGATTATGGTATACATCATCCCTTAATCACCATTTTTGACTAGTCCGTTGTGTCACAAACCAAGATAGATCACGATAGGGGACGGAAAAAAAACAAGACTTGACGCATTACAAAGGAGTGATCCCGCACAAATCCACAAAAATCAAGCTTTGGTTCCACCAATAGGCATTGACACTCGCATACCATCTAACGGAACAACACAAAGAATAGACTTCAAAGTGAACGTGAAAAGACACTTTTGGGAAAATTCCACAATGATTCAAACTCATCGTAATCAGACGGACAGACACAACCCGAGAGCCGAGCAATGGTGATCGATCCAAACCAACGCAAAGCATCCCTCCAAATCACAAAACCCAACAACCGGTGAGTGATCATCGCTAAAACAACCGCCAAACAAGCAACTCATAACACCCAACCTCTCCAAACATAAAAAAATTCACAGAATTGAGAAACGAACACCGTCCCTCCCATCAAAAACCAACGAACCAAAAAGGGACGAAAAAAAGATGGAAAAAAACGGCGGCTTTCCTCTACCTGACGGAAAATGGTAGAAGGGAACTTCAAGAGATAAACCCAGAAGCAGAAAAGCAAGGACCCATCTTCTCCTTCTTCTCCTTCATCTCGTTCTTGTTCTTCCTCCTTCTCTGCTTCGACATCGAGCCTGAAATCACCGAGAAAGAGAGAGAAAATGCAGCAGGCCTCTCCTTCTTCGCCGCGCCGTCGACCCCGCCCAAGTCCGCCGAGATCTCCCTCGCGACCGAGCGTGCCAGCGTCGGGGCAGCGCCGTCGGCCGGGCGGGATGACCAGCGACCCGAGGGAGAGGTGGGAGGTCCTGAGGCGGAGAGAGGTAGGATGCGCGGAGAAGGAAAGGAATCGAGGCGGAGGCGGAGGCGGAGAGAGGTGGCACAGAGAGACTGGGAGATCGCGTCCTGTTCGTCGAAGAGAGAAAGAGAGGGAGGGAAGAGTGACAAAGGCGAGAGAGGAGACAGAGAAAAACCCAGTAAATTCGAGTGAGGAGAGCGAAAAATTTTTGAGCGGGAGGAATAAGCTGACCGTCGGTGGAGCCGAGCCAAGCCGACCAATAATCAGCGCCTTCCCTTTTTAGCGGGTCCCGCTCGGGGACACGTGCCGGTATTTCACTGGTTAGTGCGCACCAGGTCAGCGGATGACGTGGTGCGCACTAACCACTGAATATTTTCTCCTCGACGACTCCCCTCTCCTCACCGAACACTCACCACAACTCTCTTGCCCGAACCAGTGCCATCGCTACGATGAGCCCCTCACCAGCCTTTGAGGTGCTGGAGCAACTGTCCGGCGTCGGTCGTTCGATCCGACCGACACCAGTTGCCGCTGACCACTAGCTGGCTAGCGGTTTCTAGTATTGCTGAAACAAGAAAACAAAGCAAAAATGTGTACCAGAGGCCTCGCGCACGACATACAATGGCTATGAAAATATAAAAGCGACGAGGGCCGGAGCACATGTAAGCCGAAGGGCCATGAGCCTCGGCCTAGCAAGCCTGAAACAAACATGAGGAGGGTCGAGCTTACTTGTTCAGCTTAAGGACGTCACTGGGAAGGTTATCGAATGGGTCCTTGCGTGGCTAAGGCATTGGCCGAGGCTCCCACTCTCTCTGTCTCTTAGTCGCTTGGATCTGTCACTCCCTGCTTCCCCAGTCTCTAGTTCCAGGAACTCCTCTTGTGCCACAAAGAACTTTAAGTCTTAGCCCTCCAACTTCTTCTCGTCGCTCCTAAACGGCTACGTCCTTGGGCAGCTCCCCCCATCGGTCCAATCCTCGTGCTCGAAGTGTGCTGGTGAGAACGTCCTCAAGAATGTGGTGCCACCACCGTTGCTGTCGCGTCCACCGAAGGCACCAAATGGAGTAGCGGCGTTCAGAACCTCGCGAGAGCCAAAGCAAGGCTGGAGTTGTGGATGTGGTTGGCTTCCTCTGGTGCAGTGTGGCTGAGTCGCTAGATAAGGCTCTCTTTTTCTTTTTTTCTCCGTTTTGTTCTCTCTGCTCTCTCTGCTCTCCCTGGTCCTACTTTTCTTGCTCTGCTGCTGTTTCTTCTTCTCTGTTTCTATAGGTTCGCCGCACGCGAGGATGGCCAAGAAGAAGATAGGCTGGGTTGGGCCGCGCGAGGGATAAAAGGAGGTTAGGCCTAGCATGGGGGAAAGAAGAAAAAAAAGAAAGGGGCAGGCCGGGCAAAGACCGGATTCGGCCCGACCAAACCCTTAAGCTTATTTTTTTTTTTTTTAAATAGGTGTTAACAACTACCCCTCTTTAAATATAGCCTCGAAGAGGTTGCATTCAAAAACAGAAAACACCTAAATTATTTCGGTGGTAGAGAGACCCAGATTGCATAGGCTCGCACTAGGTCGAGCTATGGAAGCGTGTCATGTCAATAAGGGGAAGAAAGATCCCGGTCTACAAAAGCACATTGTGTCATAAGAAGAAAGAAAGACTCTAGGGTACAGAAGCACACTGTGTCATAAGAAGAAGGAAGACCTTGGACTAGAGAAGCACGCCGTGTCATAAGAAGAAAGAGAGACCCCGGGCTACAGAAGCACGCCGTGTCATAAAAAGAATGAAAAACCACAGGCTACAGAAACACACCGTATCATCGGAAGAAAGAGAAACCCTCGGCTACAAAAGCATGCTGTATCATAAGAAGAAGGAAAGACCCCGGGCTACAGAAGCACACCGTGACATAGGAAAAAGGAATGACCCTGGATGTACGCCATGTCATAGGGAGAAGGAAAGACCCCAGGCTACGGAAGTACGCTGTGTCATAGAAAGAACGAGAAACCCTAGGCTACAGAAGCACGTCATGTCATAAGAAGAAGGAGAAACCCCAAGCTACGAAAGCACGCCGTGTTGTAGGAAAAAGGAAAGACCCCGGGCTACAGAAGCACGTCATGTCATAAGAAGAAGGAAAAACCCTGGGCTACAGAAGCACACCGTGTCATAAGAAAAAGGAAAGACTCTGGGCTACAGAAGCACATCGTGTCATAGGAAAAAGGAAAGACCCCGGGCTATAAAAGCACGCCGTGCCATAAGAAGAATGAAAGACCCCGGACTACAGAAGCACGTCGTGTCATAAGAAAAAGGAAAGACCTTGGGTTACAGAAGCATGCCGTGTCATAAGAAGAAGGGAAGAAATGAGGTCTCACCATGTAACAACGGATTTCGACTGGGTTGGAAATGCATGATTTGAGGAAAACCAATGAACCTTTGTAAATGACATTGTTTAAAGTTGACCATGAACCTTTGGAGATAACATGGGTTAAGGCTAACCACGAACCTTGTAGATGACATGGTTTAAAGTTGATGATGAACCTCCGGAAATGGCATGGTTTAAAGCTGACCATGAACCTTGTAGTCTTTAGACAAGCATCCGTTAACCCCTTGAAAACTGCATGGTTTCACTGGGGAATCTTGTCAAACTCAACTTGAGCAAATCAATTTAAGCCCGATTGCTTTGAGAATATTACAGTATTAATTGAACATCAAGAGATGTATTGGCAATATTGCAATATTAATTGAACAAGCTAATCAATTTAAGCCCGATTGCTTTGAGAAACATTCGATGTCAATTAGCATCATCTGGCGCAAAGTTGTCATCTTGCTCGGGGATGTATCATTAATCGTCAAATTTTCTAGGAGACAAGTTCTTATCAAAATGATTTCTATTCGTGAAAAAGGCTCATTAAGCATGCCAAACTAGAGCTTTTTAGTTAGAAATGGTTTCTCACATACTCTCAACAAAATGGTTGCTTGGTCCTATCCATTTACATGGGAAGTAACTGATTGTTGAGAGTATTTCATATAACCTATGTCAAAGGCTTTCAGAAACATTCACGATGAGCACAATTTGATCGATCAAAAAGGTTTTTTGAAAGGACAGCAATATAGGTTTGGTCATAGACTTACACAAAGGGATTATTTCTTTGAGGCCAATAAATGAACATTTGTCGCTATCTTCATCGGGTTTACAAGTCGAGAACTTGAAAGATAAGACAAGATAGAATTGCTTCAACTCCTTCAAGCGGTAGCTTCTTTGTGGCCTTCCCATTTTCACTTGAACCATCCTCATCAAAAGAGAATTCGGAGTAGGGTTGTAATGTTGGCCCGGGAGAGACTCGAAAGGCTTAAAAATTTCAAGAGGTTTTTTTTTTTTTTTTTTTGAGTCGGTGATCATCATGGCATCGTGACTAGGTCACTCGATCTTTCGAAATCATTTAACTTTTGAAACACAGTACATCTCAAAAGTCCCTTAACTAATCATTTCTACATGGGAGCTTTGCTCCTTTCTCTAATTTCCTTTGCACTTGCGATGATTTTTTTTTTTTTTTTGCAGGCACTTGGACTTTGAGAATTTTTCTTTCATATAAGATGTAGCCTTTTGGTTCTTTTTCTTGACGGGCATTGGTCTTGCTTTTACCAGGCACACTGCTTTTTCATGTCTTCTAATTTGTTGAACTTTTTGCTCTTTGAACTTTTGAAGTACTTATGACTTTTGAGATGCTTTTCACATTTTCTCATAAATATCAATTGTATGTGGTCAATCCTTATACCTTGCCCCAGTGAAGGAGATGATCACCGCTTGGGATTCAAAAATGAACAATTAGGCCCAAATTGGTTAAAGCAACGGGTATCGGTGTTTGGATAGAGAAGGAAATGCTCTTCTTTGCCTTGAGATGAGTTAAGCTTTGATGAGAATTCCTTTGAAGCTATCACCAAAAGATTGATGCAAGTGAAAGTTATAGAATCTTTCTCAATCTTTCGCTTTACAACACGACCGTAACCTCCTATGCTACCCCAGTGTAGGGTCGTTCTCGATAGGGGTACTTTGAAGGATCATCTTTATTCAGCCTAAAGGGCTAATAAGAGATTAGTGCGATGCTTGGGATTGATGAAGGAAACCCTTTTATCATTTCGATATTTGCTCTCAATGCGAATGAATCCTTCGTCCTAAGAGAATGTCGCTTTTCATTCAATTCTCAAAAGTTTTTGAAGGATGTGTTTGGAAATAGCTTGCCTTTCTTCATCATAAGCACTTCTTATTTGGCATGGTTAACGTCTCCATTTCACTTTGCTAAGATCATCTGAGTAGATCAATCTCCATAAGGAGATTTGATTCAAAATGAATAACCTACAAAACAAGAAAACAATTTTGAGATAAAAAAAGATGTTCAAAAAGTTTGTAGAAAGCCTTTTTTTTTCTTTTCTCAATTACTCATTTTTGTGTTTGTTTCTAAGGAAAGTGCCAAAGGTTCTTTTTTGTAATGGAAATTCTCCATTTTTTTTTTCATTTAATTTTGAGAAGAATGGTACTTACCTACGGCATGGTGACTTGGTAACTCTGTAAAGAATGTAAAAGAATATGTTAGTGCAAAAATCTTTAGGGATTGAAATGATGGAAACGATACATTATTACCCTTCACTCGTTTTTATCCTTTGGGTGCTAACATTTCTTGGATTCACCCTCATGGATATTTGGTAACTCTACATTACCCTTCACTTGCATTTGCCTTTAACTGTTTGATGTTTTCCTATAAGAGGGAAAAAAAAGAATCATGTTAGAGACGCTATCAAAATGAGCAATTGGAATCGACACCATTTACCATTCACGTGTTTTCGTTCTTCAAGTATGAACTTCGCCTGAAGTGGCTAGGATTGACTGAAAAATGGCTATGTGGCCTTGATTTTATTCATGAAAAGCACTTCTTTATTGTATAGAACAATCTACAAAGTTCAATTCTTGCTTTTTCAAATGCTCTTTTCAAAAAGACGTTTAATTGACAAAGAGCTTGAAAAATTTAAATATGAATCATTAGATGTGTTTTTCAAGGTCTTGTTTTGAAATGAGAGGGATTGCTCATTGTTTCCACATTTGAGGATATTGTTCTTTAGATGCTTTGCCCATTTATTGCCTACAAAGAAAAAATTGGACATGCTATTTCCTTGCTCAATTGGGAATCATTTAGCAACTATACACATCCCTTTACACCAAAATGGACAGTCGAGTCTTAGCATGATTCCATAATGGAAGGCGTTGCTTCTACGGTCAAGGTGTAACATTTTCCTCCATTTATCACCCTGCGAGAAGATTAGATGAAACAAGTTATTTCCATACTTAATTAGGTTCAATTAAGGAACGATACATCATTTCTTAATGAATTTGACAACGTTACCCAACACGGTTCATTGGTGGGGGAAGGAGAGATTTTTTTAGTCAAATGTTGCTCCCCCACTCTTTATTTGACAAACCTTTGTTTTGTTCAAGTTTGTCCTATATCAAAGAAAATGATATGTCATTTCTTTATGCTAAAGAGAATTAAGTTTAGGAACAAAATACATCAGTTTCCAAAGTCGAGTGATCAAAATCCCAAGGTCTCTTATGGAGGAAGGGATAATATTGCCATTTTATTTCATTTGAATCTTTCATTTTTTAGGATGAACAAGACTTAATAATGCTCCATCGCATTTGCTGGAACGTTACGAAACTTGGTACTCTTGATGTTTCCTTGACAATGGAAAAGAAAGTCATGTTAGAAATGGTATCGAAAATGGATAATTAAAATCGATACAGTTTACTCTTCAAATTCGCCTTTTGGATGCTTGGCAACTCCCCTCATTTTTCTCATCATGCAAAGTGAACGATATCGATGGGCTATTTTGGCACCTGAGGCATTTGCCTCATTTCCTTGTGATAAATCATATAACAAAGTAGCATTTTGTGACACGAATCCCCAAAGTTTATTGCAGAAAGTTCTTGCAGCCAAATGTTCAAATGCTTTAAGTGCCAAAATGCGCAAGAGCCCTTGTATTAGCCTTTTAGTAACATATGATGTGATAAAGCTCGTAAAAACAATCTGGTGATGGCGATGCCCAATCTCCAAATAAAGAAACTTCCTAGAATGAAATTTCCTAGAACGAAATTCAGCTTCGTTTTGCCTCTATTGGCGCCGACAAAGCCTCGAGGCATGGTCACTCGTCGAGTTCCATGAGCCTACACTTTTATCTTTTAGAAGGGGCAGATGCCAATCTCAAATAAACTCCTCATTCTACCTGAGAAAGTGACCACATGAAGAGAGGGCCTCAAGCAAAGCTTTCTTGAAATTTATTTTCAAAACATTTTGAAGGTAGACGTAAATGTTGGTTTGAAACACTTCTAAGTTTGCTATGGAATTGATTCCATCATTAAAAAAAAAAAAAAAAAGTCGCATGATTTACAAAAAGCATCAATTGGATTCGCAATCAAAACCCAAAATGGAAAGCATGATTCTTAACAAGAATAAAAATAATGATAAAATACAATAAACTCTTGTATAGATAAAAGTAAAAATCAACTCTTGTCCTAGCTCTAGAATTCACTTCTCTATGTGGTTAAACACGAGAATGTCATGGAGCATCATGCATGACCTGCAAAAAGACGACAATGTCAGTATGTGAATGAGAAAATGATCTCTCAATGAGGTCGCTTCTTACAACAAAATTGAGGCAACGGTACATGCCTTATAGTCCTTATTATGGGGTTTTAGTATTTTGCCAAGATTTTATCATAAGAGAAGACATCATTAAAAAAAAAAATAGATCCGCGGCCATCAATCGAATGTCCACTCTTATTCTAAAAGTTTCACATGCAAAAGTGGCATAGATTTTTTTAAAAGAATTGATTTATGATTTTACTCCTGCAAAAATGAAGTGACTTTTGCTTTGAAAAATCCATACACAAAATATCATCTGAATTTCAATCCCCAAATGTGCGAAAGAAATGATTTGATCGAAAATATAATCTCAATTTTTTTGTGCCCCAAAATATAATCTTGATTTGAAGAATTTTTAAACAAAAAGTGGTTTTGAGCCCATAATAGAAAATTTAGACAAAGTCAATGTTCAGTGGGGCTAGATCAGATAGGCTTGAAATTTAGATTCAAGGTTCATTATCAAGAGTGCTTGCCAATTGTTTTATTGTAACCCTACAAAACTGAGGATATTCAATTGGTCTCTACAAATTTCTAAATGAAAATTCAATTAAAAAAAAGAATAAAAAGAAGAATGATACTTATAATGGCAGGCGGCTTTTCTCTCTATTTTTTTTTTTTTAAATTACAAAGACATGCACATGAGATGTGGTTCGATTTCTACTCTAAACGGCCCAAAATGGAGCCATAGGATCATCGGACCGAACCAACAAGATCACGGCTAGGTTGTGTTTCCCATAACTCCGACTTCATCAAAGAACCGACCCGTGTCGCATGGTTGCACACCAGGGTAGGGACCTTTGACATCAAGAAAGATATTTCAGGGTTGAGATGGGTGACTCGTACTACATGGTTGTAGTCGGAGTGGTATCCACCTCAACACCATCCTAAGTGATCCTATGCGGCCCAGGTTCGGTAGTGTTGACACCTAAATTTTGGCGATCCAGTCATTTATTTATTGCATAGAAAATTATGGGTTAATTTTATCCTTGAAAAAAAAATTAAGTGCATAGTATATAAATTTAGATGCATTTATTTTTAGCTTGCATGTTTTGCATTTTATTTATTGGACCAGTGGTGGATAGGTTCGAAATAATGTTTCTGAGCCCTAGTTCGGTAGGCTGGGCTAGGCCCACGAAAGGAGCAAATTAGCCCAAGCTCGTTGTTTTTTTTTTTAAACTAATTATCTTGTGAGAAATGAAGATTTGATATGATATTATGATGATTTTTTAAACTTGAAAAAATCACATTGCAATCTTATCTTTTGAAATAAGCGTTAAAATCAGTAAAAAATATTCAGGAGATAAGGAAAATAAGAGGAAAAAAAGAGATGAAATATTTTTAGCTATCGGAAGGTTATAGGCTATCTTCGTGTATATTGAAAAAAGAGATGAAATATTTTTACCTATAAAAGCAACTGTGTATGGTGAGAGAAAATGGGGCTTTTTTTAGGGTTTCTCTTTGTTCGAAAAAGAAAAAACAAAGAAAAAGTCAAAAAGTACAGCGAGCAACGAGAGGAGGGAATGGGAGGAGAGAGAGAAAGGAGAACCGTTCATCTTCTTCTTCGAATCCCTCCTCACTGCTCCGCCTACCAGATCCCACTGCATCGATCTCAGCCACCCCACCACACTCCTGTGCTGTCGCCTCTACCTGCAAGCACCGACGGCTCGATGCTGCTCTGCTTCGCCCGCTTGAAAGCCACGATCTGCTCGACTGTGACCGCAATTTGCTTCTGCTCCGCAGCCATTCGATTCCCCGTGCACGGATTCCTCCACCGTTACCATATGTCTATCCTGTGCCGGTGACCACACCAGCACCGCCGAGCGCCAACCTGCTTTTGCTCCGCCTCGTGTGACCCCTGACTCACAGATCTTCCGTCCGCGACCACCTGTGTCAACCGCCAACCACCGTCTGCGCCGTTGCCTTGCCATACCAACGTCTACACACCCTTATAGCCGTTTGAGCTCTGCTCATGGATCCAAATCTACCGAGCATCCAGTCCTCATCAGCTGCGACATCAGTAGCCCTTTGAAGCCGTTCTGTGCTAATCCGAAGCCCACCGCGCCTCAGCTGATCTTCACCCCTATCTGCCACACTGGACCTGCTCGCCAACACCTCCGCTCACTAGACCACGAGCCCATCTGCTCTGCACCACTGCTGTAGATAGCGATGCCAAGACCGTTCGCCCCAACCGTTGCTGCGCCTACACCGATCATGTTGCTGTCCTCCCTTTTGTTATTTACCTTAGGTAGTTTTATTTTTAATTTTTATCAAGTTTAGTTGTTATTATGTAAATAAGAGGATTGGGTGTCATTTTTTTGGAATATTGTAAGCATTAATCGCAGGGGATTTTGACTCAAAATTATTGTAATTACTAATTTGATCCGTAAGATGTCGGATCATTTTTTAATTATTTTAATTTTTTGGGCATTTTGATAGTATTTTAATTGTTAAATCATTTGTTGACACCTAAATTTTGGCAACCCGTTTATTCATTTATCGCATTAAAAAATTAGGGATTAAAAAATTAGGGATTAATTTTAACCCCTAAACAAAATATTAGTTAATTAATTAATTGCATAGCATATAGATTTAGGGCATTTGCATTTTTGCATTTATTGGACCGGTGGTGAATAGGTTTTAATTTATGTTTCATAACTTTTAATTTGATGAGTTGAGCTAAGCTCACGAAGAGAGCAAATCGGCCCAAGCCCGTATCCTCGGAGAGATTTTACGAATTTATCCATGCGAGATTTCAAATTTAAGAAGAATCTTCTTGCAATCCTAAATTGTATCAAGAATCAATATTGTGTTTGGAAAAACAAATATTACGTTCGAAAAAAGAAATTTTCGTGGATATAGATTTGGAAAAATTAAAACCCTATCTCATGGCCTATAAATAGGTTAAATGCGTTGGGTTTAGGGGCGCCACAAGTATTGAATACACGGCTGCATATATGGAGACTTCTCTAGGGTTCGAAGAAGAGAGAATAAAAAAGAGAGAAAAAGCTTTGGGGTTTCTCCATTCGTTCCGTAAAAAAAATAGAGGAGAAAAGCTTATTGGGAAAGGGGAAAAGTCAATAGCAAAAAGAAGCTTTTTGCTTCTACAGATATAGAGAATAGAACAACACAGCAGGGAGATTGACGTGAGGGATGTCGATCAATAGGAAAAAGCAAAAAAAAACAGAAGAAGAAAAAATGGCGCTCCTGTTCATCTTCCTTACCACGCTTTCCCTACTTCTCGCTGGCGCAGCAGTAGCCGGGTCAACACCTCCATCGGCTTTTCTCCCGCTTGCACCACCGTCGCCACACCTCAACGGATCTCCCTCGCCACGAAGCCCGCCGTCGTTACCGTCACTCCGAGAACCCTTCCGCAACGCCCGGACCGCTCCGCCGCTTCCTCATCAGCTCTGTACTCATTTGCTCCACCCGCGACACTCCTACTCCAATGCCCAGCAGATCTGCCCCGGACCCACGAAGCTATCGCTATCCCATCTCGCCGGAATTCTCACCTGCAAGCCCGGATCCCTGCACCATGCCACACCACCACGCTCGCCTTGCTCCGCTTCTACAATAGATCCCACATCCTGCAGCAAAGTCCAAGTCGCCCTGCTGCACCTTCAACCCGTTGGTCCGTGACTCCCCTGTTGTCGAGCTTTCCTTCACCAGCCCTCTGAGTGACGCCTGTAGCAACCCAACGTCACAGCTCCTGGTCCGCCCTGTACCTGAGCTCGAGCAAAGACGCCTTCGCTCCGACACCGTGACACCTAACGTCGTTACTGCTCCTATTCGCCTCAGTAGCACTGCTCAACGATCACAACAGACCACCACCACTAGCGATGATGGCTGCTTCGAAACGCTGCTTCGCCAGCCACGAGCACCGCCACTTGACTCCTCTGTGACGACCCAACGCCCACGTTTCCTCCGACATGCTGCTCTATCGTATCCTACTCGATGCACGCCCGAGCGACGAACTAGCTGCGGCTTGCTCCTAAGCGCCGGACAACAGCCCCCCCGCCCGCTGGTTAATGTTGCTGCCGCTGGTCTGCCCGCCGCCCTCACCGGAGCTCCGAATGGCGATCCATCTAGCCGTTGGCTAACCCTAGTTTAGGAGGCCAAAACCCTAATTAGGTAGATTTCTTTATTTGAAATAATCACCAATGTATTATGAGATGTTCGACAAGAAATAGCCTGAAATTTGTGATTGTCAGTCCCATTTTCGCGCTCGAAATCCGACTCGCAATCACTTAAAAAATTGTTAATCCATTCTTCCGCCCGAGATTCGATTCGCAATTTATACAAAATTGGCCAACCCGATCTCACGCGTGAGATATGGTTCGTCAATTTGGCTATTGTCTTGCTCTGATCTGCTGCCATGTCATTTAAGTTGATTTTGTGTTCATAAAAAAAATTTAAAAAAAATGTGAGGTAGATTAGGTTTATCTCTTGTTTTAGGATTTGCATATTTAGAATAGGAATTTTATTTCGAATTCAAAAAAATCAAAAAATCAAAACAATCAATTTAGGTTGCTAGATTTTTAACTTGGATTGCATGTTTAATTATTGGACAATTTTTAATTTCGAAATTAATAAAAAAATTTATCATGCACATGTCATGTAGAATTACGGCATTTTTTTGTACGTCATTGCATATTAGGATAAAATTGCAGTTAGTTTAATTCTAGGTAATATTTTTCTTAATTTATTATAAGCTTAAATAGATTTTTTTAGATAGATTGCATTTTAGGGTTATTTGGGTTAAGATAATATTTTAGTTTAAATTAGGATTTGGCTTAACTTAATTCCTAATATAAATTGAATAGGATCTAATTTAGCTAGATAATTTTCACATTTTACCTAATTTCGAATTTCATGAAAAATACAAAAAAAAAAAAAAAAAAAAAGCCATAGGTTGAATTAGTTTTATTTTCTAGGATAGGTTGCATTCTTTTAGAAAAAAGAAAGAAAAGAAAAAAAAAAAAAGAAAAATGTCACATGCACGTCATTAGGGTTAGATTCATTGAAATGCATGTCATGTGGTAGTTGTTGCTAAGTCCATCTAATTAGAAATTATGTGTCATTAGAGTTAGGTCATTTAGTTAATATTGCATCGTATATTGCATAATTTTCATTAAATAAGTGAAAACAAAAAAGAGAAATTGCGTGTTAATTAGAAACCATATCTAGGGTTGTTGATGTGGATTTTAATTTAACATTGCGAATGCTTTCGTTGCTTTGAGGTAAGTTTTGCAATCTATTCATTGTTTTCTTGGGTGTTAAATTGGTGGATTGTGCACTTTCGTATGATCACCTCACATGTTAGGAAAATAGATTTAAAATCAATTTAAACTGCCTGCAAAAAAAAAAAAAAACATTTTTTGAAAATAAAAGAATGGTATCGAAAGGGCATTAAAGAAATCTAGTGTAACCAAGTCCCCGTACCTATAATCTCTGGTTCGTAGGAGTAAAGTAAAACTCTCGTTACTTTACTTGAGTTTCTAATCGACCCACCAAAAATAGATTAGTGGCGACTCCTAGATAAAATCTATTAGCATGTTAAGAATCTGAACATAAGTCGAGAATTGGTATGGGCTTGGGAGGCCCGAGTTAAGTCTAGGCTTAACAATCCATTAGCCAAATTTTAGGTGGTTCACCCCGGAAAATTTAGGTTGCGACATCATTATAATTATTAATTTAATCCATAAGATTTCGGATCAATTTTTTAATTATTTTGAATTTTTTTAATATGTCGTGATGTCTAGAGTTAGAGTAATCGTTAATTTAACCCGTGAGACAACGGATTATTTTTTCGATTATTTTAATTCTTTCTTTGATGAATGTCTTGATTAGTTTAGATATAATGTTTATTAATTACTTGTCTTGGAAAAACACTAAAAAATACAAAAATAAAAAGGATCAAAATCTTGCATCGAGCATGTAGATTTAATAAGTCGATTGCATTTTTAGGATTATTTTTTTAGGATTGCACTTTTGGATAATATTTTGAATAGATTAGGATTGATTTTTTTTTTTTTTTTTACATAGACATATTTTTAAATGTTTGCACATTTTAATTATCTCATTTTTCTAAAAAAATAGTTTTCTAAGATAGGATAGGGTTTAAGTCAAATTAATCCCTAAAATAATTAGAAAATTATTCTTTTCATTTTAGATAGTTTAATTACGGTTTTTATTAATTCCTAATTTCAATAAAAATACAAAAATATTAGGTGCATGTTAATTAGTTTGCATAATAGGTTCATTTAATTAGAATTTGTTTGTTAGTAAAATTAGGTCATGTAGTTAAAATGCATGTTTTATGATAAAATTCTAATTTCAAGAAAACCCAAAAAAATAATTACTTAATTTAGTGTGTTGAATTCCTTTGGTGCAATTTATTTTATTCAATGTTTAATAATTATTGAGCATACGTGTGGTCACCTCATTTGTATGATAGTGATTTAGGTTAAAATAAATTCAAGCAACCTGAAAAAAAAAATTGAAAATAAAAAAGAATGGTACCAAAAGGACATTAGAGAAATCTAGTATAACCAAGTCCCGGTATCCTTGGTTTCTGATTCGTAGGAGTAAAGTAAATCTCTTGTTACTTTACTTAGGAGTCTAATCGACCTATGTAAATAGATTAATGGCGACTCCTAGATAAAATTTATTTGCATGTTAAGAAATTTGAACCTAAGTTGCGAATTGGTATGGGCTTGGGAGAGCCCGAGCTATGTCTAGACTTAGTAATCCATTAGCCAAACCCTAGGTGGTACACCCGAAAATTTGGTCGCGACAGCTTGGCAACTCCACTAGGGACTTGTGTTGAAGCACTTAGTGGACTTAGGCCAATTTTTCTTTTTTCTTTTAAAAATGTTTTGTTTGGTAGCGAGGACACTAGGTATGTCCATAACATTTCTAAGGTGTTAAATGTTCTTGTAGATGGGAGGTATAATGGGAGTGGTCTTTGCTAACTCTTGTCTTATAGGAAGGTGTTGGATGAATAATTTATTTTTCCTGATTAAAAGTGATGTTTGCATTTAAACTGTTGTGCATGTTTTATTGCTTTTAGCACTATACTATTACACACACAACCTGCGGTCGGACCTAGACTGCAATAGGATTTTTAGGATGGTGTTGAGAAGGATACTTCCTCCAAAGCGAGACTGCTATATAGAGGTTGACATTCTCTTCCCTGAAATTTCTTTCATGGTGTCGAATGTGTTTGTCCATATCCATGAGACTGCATGATTATTAGGCATTCCATTCGATTGAGCCGGAGTTAAGGGGACCTGACACGTTAATGCGAGACTGCAATGGTCAAATCATCCTCTTAGCTTCACTTTGTTAAGCCATTTAGAGTAGAAATCCAGCCTTACATCTCATGTGCACGTCTATGTGATTGCCGTTGATTTTTTTGGGTAAAGTAAGTCTTCTATCCCAATACCATGCAATTTATGTTGTCGTATTTTTGGGTCGGTCCATGACAATCTAGATCAATCATTGATTTGATTCATCTGTCAATTAGAAATGAAATGAGAAATTGCCAAGGAATGAGGCATTTGAAAAAAAAAAAAAAAAAAAAAAAACTTTGGAGAATTTGTTTTCACATCATGTCTAGGAAATTTGGTTTTATTAGGATGTCCATTTTTTTGGGAAATTCCCTTTTTATATGAACTTCTCATGAATAAATAAATAAAAATGAAAAAATCGATTAGATCATTGTCATGGATTGGCTATCTATTTACACTTCGTGCTTATTTTGTTCATTTCTTCCCTTTAGGTGATAACAGATCCGCCACGCTCGCCCATTGTTCCCCGATCAAGAGCCAAAATAACCGACCAAACCGAGATGTGCAATTGTATTTCCACCATGGAAGATCAACTCCAATAGTTAGCCGCCTCTATGCAGCTTATAACAGCTCAACTCCAATCCCTCCAAGCGAATCCGACTCCTGCACCCGCTCTTCCTGAGATAGTTATCCCAAAGCAAGCAAGCAAGGCTCAAATGGGTGATGATGACATGCCTGACTTGGAAGATGACCCACCGTTGATCACCGCCAAAAATGCCAAGCTTGATAATGCCCCTAAGACGGAGCAAGATTAACGCTTTGCAAAACTTGAGGAGAAAGTGAAGCAATTGCAAGGATCACAAAGCTCACTCCCGTTCGACTTGTCAGTGTATAAGAAGGTCAAGATGCCGAAGAAGTTTAAGATGCCAAAGTTCGAGAAATACAATGGTACTTCCTGCCCAAAAGCCCATTTGCAAATGTACCACGTACGGATGGCCCAATATGTCAAGAATGAGTCCCTCATGATCCATTCATTTCATGCGAGTTTGACCGGGCCTGCACTAAACCGGTATGTGATGAAGAATGCGAACCTTCTTGACACTTGGAATGAAGTGGCTGACGCATTCCTCAAGCAGTATAAGTTCAACACGGACATTGAATCTTCTCGAGAAGATCTTGAGAGGATGGAGAAGAAGCAGAGTGAATCATTCAAAGAGTATGTCGTGAGATGGCGAAATCTGGTAGCTCAAATCACTCCTGAGCCTACCAACAAGGAGCTAATGAAGTTGTTCGTCAAGACTCTCCCGTCTAAGTTCCATAACCGGATGGCCAGCACATACGTTGAGAACTTCAATCAACTTATTCCTGTGGGAGAACAAATCGAGATGGGGATAAGGGAAGGATGGTTTACTGAGCCATCCAATAAAAGGTTTTCTACCAAGAATGAGAAAGAGGCTGCTGTAGATGTGAACGTGGCCTACAGCCAAGAAAATGGCAATCGTAATTCGGCTATCCAGATGAATGCAGGGCAACAACAAACTACTGGCCGTCAATTGTTTGCTCCAGCAAATAATAGAAGGTGGTTCACTCATCTCCCTAGATCTTCATCCCAAGTGTTGGCAATCTTTTGAAAGAAAGGCTTGCTTACTAGCCAGCCGAGGCGGCCTAATCGCGAACACATTCATGGTTATGACTCGGCAAAGAACTGTGATTACCACAGTAGTGAATTGGGACATTCAACTGATGAATGTTTCGCCCTCAAGCATCAGATCCAAAACCTTTTGGATACAAAGGCGTTCTCTTTCAGTAGTAATTAGAAAAATCCTCTACCCAGCCATGACGGAGGCGCAAATGTTGTCACTAAGTAAAGAAGTTCTTATCTTCACACTCCTCTACGAAGGAGTCTTTTTTTTAATGCTCTCTAGGATTTCAAGTTTTTTCTAGGATTTCCTACTTTTTGAAATTCCAATTATCGCTTTCGTTCCTAGGGTTTGCTTGTTTGTATTTTCCATTCTAATAATGTAATTCATTTGATTCTATTCAATGAAATTACAATTTTATTTCCAATTTTGAGGGCATGATAGGGTACACCAAACTAGTCCAATGATGATATCCAACCATGAAAAGAAAATATCATCCACGGAGAAATCCTAAGGGCTGGACTTTCTCGTGCTTCCTCCCAAAAACTTTTTCGAAAACAAAAGCATTTCACTATTAAAAAAAAAATTCCCAAAGCTTGTAGCAGATACTGTTTGTTTGTCTGACTCATTTATTTCTTGTCTCAGAGCATAATTCTATAACTGGTTATGACGAGGGACATTTGAAAATAACGATCAACAGGTTTAGAGCGCACTTGCATTGAAAAAAAAAAAAAATAGATCTATTGTCCTTATGCATAGATGAGACAGTTGGGGCAAGTAAAAGAGGACCATCATTCTCCAATAGAAAATCCTAAGGGCAAGTTTACTCCAAATTACAGCGACTCATATGTAGTGAAGAAGGTACTTCCTGGAGGTGCCTTGATCTTAGCAGAAATGGATGGTCGTGAGTTTTCCACTCCGGTTAATTTTGATGCTGTCAAAAGTATTACCCATGAAAGAATTTGCCATGTCATGTTTTGAACTACAAGAATTTTTATGATGAATAAATTGCCTCAATGAGTTGCAAATTCAATGGTCCAAATTTGTTACAAATCTTGCATGTTTTCCTTGATGAATTATGTGAGATAAATTGAATGTGTCAAGTGGGATACCTTGGAATGATGGAAGACAAGCCTTATTCCATACACTGTTCATACACTAATCCCCGGTGATTTTGTGTGGAAAAATTCCATGCTTACGAGGAAAAGGGTGATCTCACGAAGGGTACGTCAACCAAGGTGATGAGAGATAGTTTCTTCTGCTATCCGAAACATTACAAGTATACCCATTGTTTAGCCCTTTGAGCCCACACACATAAATAGCTTTTTAAATTATCCCTGTCAAGGGTCATCCCACATTGGGACAAAATTTGAAATGAATGATAAGAATCTTCTTGCTCGCACTTGCATCAATCTTCGAGTATTGTTTTCGCAGTGTAACTCGTATGGTAATTTGAGGTGCCCAAGGATGATGAAAAGTAGTTATTTCTCTATCCTATACACTTTTATCCATTGCATAACCCACTTGAGCTTATGAATTCATTTCATTTTAAACCCAGTTGGTGATCATCCCCCACACCGGGGCAAGACAAAAACATTCAAGTGGCATGCACTAGAATGTTGACAAGAACGGAGACTCTGTCCAAAGAAAATAAGTGCAAAAATGGGGCATAAAAAAGCAGTGTGCCTGGTAAAAGCAAAGCTAATGCCCAGAAAAGAGAAAAAAATCAAACTCTTGATATAGTGAGTCATATCCCCAACAAGGCGATACTAAAATACACAAATGTTGTTACAATCAATGGAGTTGTGATATGAAAAAATCTTCGACAGTGGAGAAAGAAAGTGGTGGAAATGTCAAGATGATCACCAACTTTGACCCCCCTAAACACTTTTTGAGCCTAATGATCCTTTCATTTTTCAACCCATGAGCCAAGCCTACGTTACGTCCCTTGCAAAGTCTCTTCAGATTATGACACTTGAATTAACCTAGGGGTTCGCATGTTTTAAACATCGCTCGAAGAAGTGCGAGCAAGATTATTGCTTTCTCATTTTATAGGGTTCTTGACTTGTAAACCCAGAGATGATTATAGAATATCACTCATTCTTTCAAAAGCCTTGACTCAAAGAGTTCCTTTTGTTAAGCCATTGACTAGGCCCACATTACGGTCCCTATTAAAGACCTCTCAAATTGGTAAAGTCGTACTACTTGAGATAGAGTGATTGCCAAAATCCTACATCAAAGGTCAGGATGAAACGACCCTTTTAATGAGGATGAGAGAAAAGTCCTTTCAAACCAAAAGATCCCTCATTTGACACATCCATGACACTCGTGTGCTTAGATTGGAATATTTCCCAATGGAAATTAGGTGAAGATTGATAGAAATCATCACGCATGAACCTTGATTGAATTGATTTAAACTTTAGTGGATTTTGAAGTGCGTGTACCAAAATAGTCTTAATTGCTTATTTCTTTGGTGAATGCTTTTTTGCTCTAATTATGTCTGACAGGTAATGTTTTCTCAAAAACCCAAGAGCTCCTGAAATTCAGGTTCTTTTCATAATACCTCATGATATTAGGAGATGAGAAACCTTCACGAACATTCAAGGTGCATCCTTGATGTTCCGAAATTTATTTCTACCAAGAGAATGAGAGGCCTCCACAGGATATCTAAGTCCCAGAAGGCATATCCCTAAGGATCAAAGATGTCACCAGGTAAGTATATCTCTATCCATACCTTAAATACTTATCATTGTACAGGTATTCATTTTGAAGCACTGGCACTCAATGGAGTTGACCCCCAAAGATTTTTCTAGATTCATTCTGATTAGGCGACCGTAGAATGGTACGGGTCCTAGACAACATCTATTTCCCTATACAGGCGATCGTAGAATGGTACGGGTCCTAGACAACATCTTTTTCCCTATTCAGGCGACCGTACAATGGTACGGGTCCTAGACAACATCTTTTTCCCTATTCAGGCGACCGTAGAATGGTATGGGTCCTAGACAACATCTTTTTCCCTATTCAGGCGACCGTAGAATGGTACGGGTCCTAGACACAACCAAACAATGCCATACTGGGTGACCGTAGAATGGTACGAGTCCTGAACATGTAACGCCAATCTATCTTGAGTTACTCTACCCTCCTTAAAAGTAAGTTATTCTAGGTAGGTTCCTTTATCATTTGCATTTGCATTTTCATGCATCACATAAATTGCATTATAAAATGGGATTCATTTCCTGAAAAAAAAAAAATCAAAATCAAAATCATTCAGTGCATGTGCATAATCAAAATTTAGGTTTTAATTTGTCTTTGAAGGCAACCTCTACGAGCTCACCTTTAAAGAGGGGCAGCTGTTGACACCTAAATTTTGGCGATCCGATCATTTATTTATTGCATAGAAAATTAGGGGTTGATTTTATCCTTCAAAAAAAAATATTAATTGCATAACATATAAATTTAGATGCATTTATTTTTAGTTTGCATGTTTTGCATTTTATTTATTGGACCAATGGTGGATAAGTTCGAAATAATGTTTCTGAGCTCTAGTTCGGCAAGCCGGGCTATGCCTACGAAAGGAGCAAATTAGCTCAAGCCCGTTGTTTTTTTAATTAATTATCTTGTAAGAAATGAAGATTTGATATGATATTATGATGGATTTTTGAAACTTGAAAAACTCGCATTGCAATCTTATCTTTTGAAATAGGCGATAAAGTCAGTAAAGAATATTCAGGAGATAAGAAAAATAAGAGGATTTTTGTGATCGGGAGGTTATAGGCTGTATTCGTGTCTATTGAAAACGGAGATAAAATATACTACAAATATCACCTATTGTTACCTATAAAAGCAACTGTGTACAGTGAGAGAAAGGGGGGCTTTTTCTAGGGTTTCTCTTTGTTCGAAAAAGAAAACAAAAAAAGAAAAAACAAAGCAAAAGTCAAAAAGTATAGCAGAAGCAGAGGAGGGGAAGGGAGGAGAGAGAAAAAGGAGAACTGTTCATCGTCTTCTTCGAGTCCCTCCTCGCTACTCCGCCTATCAGATCCCGCTGCACCAGTCTCAGCCACGCCACCGCACTCATGTGCTATTGCCTCCGCCTGCAGACACCAACGGCCCGACGTTGCTCTGCTCCGCCCGCTCAAAAGCCGCGATCTGCTCGATTGCGACCGCGATCTACTTCTGCCCTGCAGCTAATCGATTCCCCGTGTGTGGATTTCTCCACCGTTACCATCTGTTTGTCCTGCGCCGGTGACCACACCAGCACCGCCGAGCGCTGACCTGCCTTTGCTCCGCCTCGCATGACCCCAGACCCGCAAATCTTCCGTCCGCAACCACCTACGTCGACCGCCGGCCACCGTCTGCACCATCGCCTCGCCATACCGACGTCTACACACCCCTATAGCCGTCTGAGCTCTGCTCACTGATTCGAGATCTGCCGAGCATCCAGCCCTCACTGGCCACGACATCAGCCGCCTATTGAAGTCGCTGCTGTGCTGATTTGAAGCCCACCGCTCCTCAGCTGATCTTCACCCCTATCTGCCGCACCGGAGCTGCTCGTCGACGCCTCCGCTCACCAGACCGCGAGCCCATCTACTCTGCACCACTGCCACAGATTGCGATGCCAGGACCGTCCGCCCCTGCTCACTCGTCCACTGGCCAGCAATTGTTGCTGCACCTACACCCATCGTGCTGCCGTCCTCCCTTTGGCTCTCTACCTTATATAGTTTTATTTTTTATTTTTTATCAAGTTTAGTTGTTACTATGTAAATTAGAGGATTGGGTGTCATTTTTTTTGGAATATTGTAAGCGTTAATCGCAGGGATTTTGCCCGCCCCAAAATTATTGTAATTACTAATTTGATCTGTAAGACGTCGGATCATTTTTTTAATTATTTTAATTTTTTGGGCATTTTGATAATATTTTAATTGTTAAATCATTATAATTAATAATTTGATCCGTAAGATTTCAGATCAGATTTTTAATTATTTTGAATTTTTTTAATATGTCGTGATGTCTAGAGTTAGAGTAATCGTTAATTAAACCCGTGAGACAACGGATTATTTTTTCAATTATTTTAATTATTTATTTGATGAATGTCTTGATTAATTTAGATATAATGCTTATTAATTGCTTGTCTTGTAAAAACACTAAAAATACAAAAATAAAAAGGATCAAAATCTTGCATCGAGCATGTAGATTTAATAAGTCGGGATTGCATTTTTAGGATTATTTTTTTTTATATAGACAGATTTTTAAATGTTTGTACATTTTAATTATCTCATTTTTCAAAAAAAAAAAAAAAAAAAAATTCTAAGATAGGATAGGGTTTAAGTCAAATTAATCCCTAAAATAAATTAGAAAATTATTCTTGTCATTTTAGATAGTTTAATTAGGGTTTTTATTAATTATGAATTTCAATAAAAATACAAAAATAATAGGTGCATGTTAATTAGTTTGCACAATAGGTTCATTTAATTAGAATTTTTTTGTTAGTAAAATTAGGTCATGTAGTTAAAATGCATGTTTTATGATAAAATTCTAATTTCAAGAAAACCCAAAAAAAAAATAATTACTTGCTTTAGTGTGTTGAATTCCTTTGGTGCAATTTATTTTATTCAATTTTTAATAATGATTTAGCATTCGTGTGATCACCCCATTTGCATGATGGTGATTTAGATTAAAATAAATCCAAACTGCCCGAAAAAAAAAAAAAACATTTTTGAAAATAAAAAGAATGGTACCGAAAGGATATTAGAGAAATCTAGTGTAACCAAGTCTCCATACCCTTGGTCTCTGATTCGTAGGAGTAAGGTAAATCTCCCGTTACTTTACTTAGGTATCTAATCTACCTACCGTAAACTGATTAGTGGTGACTTCTAGATAAAATCTATTTGCATGTTAAGAAATTAGAACCTAAGTTGCGAATTGGTATGGGCTTGGGAGAGCTTGAGCTAAGTCTAGACTTAGTAATCCATTAGCCAAACCCTAGGTGGTGCACCCGAAAATTTGGTCGCGACAGGTAATAGTAGTGTGTCAGGGTGTAATATAATGCAAGGAATACATGCACGACAGTCTATAAACAAACACCACTTTAAAAGTTTAAAACATAAATATTTATTCACAACTCCACACCTGCAAGACGAGGGGTTAACAATCACTCCTCCCCCTATAACTCTCAATTGCAAAAACATTTAACACTCACGTTAGGGACATACCCGGTATCCTCGCAGCCAAACAAAAATTATTTTTGAACAATATAAATTTAGGCCTAAGTCCTCTAAGGTTTAAACCAAGTCCCCAGCGGAGTCACCAAGCTGTCGCGACCTACCCCTCAGGGGGAGGGAATAGGTTTAGGGGTATCGGCTAAAGGACATACCTAAAGCCCATGATTAGGCACGAACTCTCCCAAGCCCATATCTCGCGCGACATTGGGGTGTTCTTAAGAATTTTGCAATAAGAAGTTGCCACTAGCCTATTGGAGTCGACTAGAAACCAAGTGAAGCATGAGAGTATATCTCACTTTCTACGCAACTAAAGAATCAAGGGTCGGGGACTTAATTACACTAATTAATCAATTAATGCCCTTTCGGAATATAATCTTTGTTCATTTAAAAAAAAAATTGTCAAGCAGTTTGGATTAACTTTAAATCAATCCGCTAATATGTGAGGTGATCATATGAGTACGCAATTATTAAAATAATAATTAGCAATCAAGGAAAGTGTTTAAATTAATTGCATGGGAGAGCAAAAATTTAACACTAAGGAAGAGGTAAATAGTAATGTTAACTAGACTAAAGGGAAGCCAAAATCAATATACCAATACTCGAACAATTAAGGACAATTGAAACCCTAAGGTAAAACCACAAGGTCTAGTCAAACTTGGGCATAATTCCAAATTGAAAGGCTTCCTATTTTTAAGAGAAAATTATTACAAAGATTAATTTAAACCTTTTTAAGGAAATTAAAAAAAAATAGAATTTTTAAATGAATTTTCGAATTTTTCAAAAAACAATTGGATTTTTGCAATTTTTTAATTTTTTTTTTTTTTTAAAAGTCGAATATTTTTTTTTTTTTGAGTTTTTGAATTTTCGGAAATTTTTGTGAACTTTTATTATTTTTCGAAATTTTTGATTTTTTTACTATATTTTAAATAAACAATATTATTATATTCGGAAAAAGGATTCGGACCGTAGGACCGATCCGACTCACCGATCCGATCCGAGCCCAAATTTGACCCACGTCGAATAAAAAAAAAGATTTTTTTAGTTTTTTTAAATATTTTTTCCTTTTTTTTTCTTTTTGTCTTGTCCCTAATGTTTTACTATATTTTTTAGTTTTTTTAAAACATATCTTTTGCTACACGACTTCTTCACCGAAGGTTTCAATCCACTATCCTTTCTTTCTTTGGGTGCCTTTGGGAACCACTTTTGGGGAAAATCTTTAGAAAAATGCAAATACCTTTGAGTTAAAGGTGTTTTTCAAAATGCAACTGTGTTTGGTAAATTGTACTTTGAAAGCTCTTTGTGAAGTACTTTGAGCAAAATGACGTTTGGTGAATTACATTTACAAAGGATCTTTGTGGTAAAAAAATTATCAAAAGAAAAATTTAAAAAAAAAAAAATGACCAGCAAGGGCAGCGGCTGCTGGTGACCTCTAGTGACCTCCGACGACCTCCGGCCACCCCCCAGCAACCTCCGGCGACCTCCGGCAACCCCAAATCTAGGGCGGCGAGGTCGCACGATGCCGTCGCGACCTCCAGCGACCCCGGATCTGGGGCAGTGAGGTCGCGCAACGCCGCCTCGACCTCGGCGACCTAGATCCGGAGTGTCGAGGTCGCGGAGGACCTTGCTGCCCCAAATCTAGGTCGCGGTGGGGTCGCATCACCTCGCCCCCGGATCTAGGGTGGCAAGGTCGCGGGAGGTCGTGCGACGCTGCCACAACCCAGATCTGGGGGCAACAAGGTCGCATGACCCAAATCGGGGGCGGCAAGGTCCTCCCGCAACCCTATGGCTCCAGATCTGGGTCATGGTGAGATTTGGGTCGCCACGACCCAAATGGTGGGGCGGTTGGGCCACCCCCGATCGATCGTTTGGACGACGGTCGTCGGCGATTGCACATCCCTTCGCCGGCGACTCGCGGAAGAAGAAAAAGAAGAAGACGCCCGCGCCCCAGATCTAGGTCACGGTGACCCAAACCTCGACCGCGCCACCCCCGGCGTCGGTCGCGCCACCCCCCAGCGGTCGCTGGCGTCCCTCTAGCAGTCACCGGCCCCTCGCAGTTAGACAGAACCAAACCTCCCCGGAGAAGATGAACAGTGTCACATACAAGGGCAAGAACTGGAAAAACAAAAAATTCGTGAGGACAATTTCGGAAAAATATATATATATAAACAATGCCCGCGTGGGCATGCCGAAAAAGCCGAAAGCCCAAGGCAAGTCCTCACTTGTCTTGGGCTTTTAGCTTCACAAAGCTGGCATTTGGCGAATGGGGCCTCAAAATTTTTTGCCAAACGACCTGGCATTTGCCCAAGGACCTTTAGGCCTCTAAAGGGTTTTGGGAAGTGGTTCCCAAACGCACCCATTCTGTCTTTTCATTTCCTTTCATCGCCTCTTTTTTATTTCTTTTTCTTTTCTTTTGCTCTTACTTTTTCTCTTCTCTCTTGGACTTCTTCTTCCTCACGCATTCTCCACAAGCCAGAAGCCATTCTTGTTTGCTTTTTCTCCATTTTTCACTTTTTCTGCATTATCTTTTTTCTTCTTCTTCTTCTTCTTTTTCTTTTTCTCTACATCGGTCTTCTTCCTTCTACTTCGACGACTCCCCTCCTCACCAAACACTCACCAGTAGCTCTCTTGCCCAAACCAGCGCCACCACTACGACGAGCCCCTCACCGGCCTTTGAGGTGCCGGAGTAACTATCCGTTGGGCAGCTCCCCTTGTTGGTCCAGTCCCCGTGCTTGAAGTGTGCTGGCAAAAACGTCCTCAAGAACGTGATGCCGCCACCATTGCTCCCGTGTCCACTGAAGGCGCCAAAGGGAGCAGCGACTCTCAGAACCTCGCGAGAGCCAGAGCGAGGCTGGGGCTGTGGATGTGGTCGGCCTCCTCTTGTGGAGTGTGGCTAAGTCTTTAGATATGGCTCTCTTTTTCTTTTTTTCTCCATTGTGTTCTCTCTGTTCTCTCTGCTCTCCCTACTCTGCTGCTATCTCTTCTTCTCTGTTTCTACAGGTTTGCCGCGCGCAAGGATGGCAATGAAGAAGACAGGTTGGGGTTGGCCGCGTGAGGGAGAAAAGGAGGCTGGGCCTAGCACGGGGGGAAGAAGAAAAAAAGAAAGAAGGGCAAGCCAAACCAAGGTCAGATTCGTCTCGACCCGATGCTTAAGATTTAAAAAAAAATAAATAAATAATAGGTGTCAACATCCTTTTATTGAAAATCATTTGACAATGAAAAATCAAAGGATTTGAAACACATTTCATGAAAATGATATGCCCTAATACCATACATAAACTAGCCTAAAAAGCCTATCTAAGCAATCACAACCAAAGGCTTATAACAGAAATTTCCAGACCAAGCACAACTATCAACAAAATTAGGTGGTACCCATTAATGATCTAGTTATGAAAAAATTACCTAACATACACAACATAATATGGAACAATTTCCATGTGAGAAAACTTCCCTAAAAGAGGTAAGCATGATTTTATAAAAATCAGACAACAAGCAACAACGCATCATTAAATTGCCAAAAAAGTAGGACACCATGTCATTACTATTAAGATTTAACTACTAAATAAAGTCTAAAAATCACAAAATTTTGTCACAACATAGCCAGCATGGTAACAAACAAACCTTACTAAGGGACCAACTCAAGAAACCCTACTAAAAAATTAGTACAAAAATGGTAAAAGTCTACCTAAATAGGGGAAAAACAAGGATCCGAATTTGACCCACTCATGCCCCGATTCTCAGACACGCGCACATCCCTTACCTTGGTCAATTTTAGAATGCGATATCCTAGGACTATGTATCGCCGAACCTTTCATTTATATTTGCACATACGGAAGCAGTTATAAATCCCTAGACAATAAAATAATGGGATAGAAAAGCATGCCATATTTTTCATATTGAAATTCTCAACCACACTTTTATACACACGCACCTCATAGTATCTTACAATACTATTAACATAGCTCTAATCTAACACCTATCCACAAGTACACAAGGTTTACATAATGGAATGGGATCTTAGTCATCATCCGGGTCATACTCGGGATCATCATCCCGATCCTCTTGAGACTCTTCTTCACTAAGTTCGTTTTCTTCAAGCTCTTCATCCTCTACTGGCTTGTCATCAGGGTCATCCAACAGATAATCCTCCTCTGGTCCCTCTACAGACCTGAAATGGTTATTCAATAACCAATGAGACCACGTCTCACTGAGTTCTACCCCCTAAGACTCGATTAGTAAACCAATACGCCATATGGTTGCCTAAGCACAACACGAGTCAGAGGACTTACCTTAGCCTCATTTCCAACCTGCAATTCAAGGTTAAACATAGATGCTTCATATATCACATCAAACATTCAATCAATTCACGACAACAAATCAAATCATTGATCAATTGACTTTGTCGATTACATGTCAATTAGACCATCTCTAAGTCATTCCCACTCATACCATGATTCCCAGATGATTTACTCATTCACCAAATCACATGTGTTTCTCGGGTGTCGTTTTCGCCAATGACATATCGATCACCGACACTGTGCGTTCTTTAAGGCGCCGTTTTCACTAGTGATATCCTTGATCACCGAACCACGTGTCCTTTCTAGGGCGCCGTTTTCGCCAAGGTGACATCGGCAATAGACAACATTGTGAGTTCTTTAAGGCGTCGTTTTCACTAGTGACATTTTCTTAATCACCAAACCATGTTTGTCTATAAGTCATTCACGTGCGTTCTTTAAGGCGTCGTTTTCGCCAGTGATACTTCTAATCATCGAACCACGTATGTCTAATAACATCGTACCTGATTGGTCTCAGCTAATAATATTCTCAGTTAACTCTCACTATTCTCTCTACTATATAGCCCATCGGCATAACTGGCGTTATATACCCATACTCGGCCATCTACCAATCAAATATTCAATAACAAACAATTTAGGACAAATCCTCAAATTTCACAATTAATTCAATTCCACACAACATAGAGCTCAAATGAATAAACAGGCAGCACCATGACAATTAGCACAAAATTCTGGTCACCAGCCATCCCGATTGAATTTCCGGAAAATAATTAATTAAATAATTAATTTCGAAAATTAAATAAATAAATATTAAAAATCCAATTTAGGCCGGTAATGCCTAATTGAAGCCTGATAAGGGTCGGGAAAAATCCCAATATGCATTCAATAAATATTAGAGGCTCTCTACTTGCTAATGATTAAGTCTAACCACTTAACATGCATATTAAGTCACTAATTTAATTACTCTAATATAATCTATCCACCTAATTGCACTTAATTAACACTAGTCAACCCTTAAGTGTCATTAGCAAACTAAGAAAGCATTAATGAGCAAAACTTACTTGATTGAAAGCGGAGACCGGATCACCGAGGCAGCGACGCGACGGTGGCCGAAACCCAAACTTTCGGCAGCGTCGACGGACACTCAGGTCGGGCCCAAAAGCCTCTCAAGCCCACAGCAAAAGCTAAGCTTGGGCCAAACTTGCTTGGGCCCACTTCTTGGGCTGCTTCGCGGGCCTCAAGACTGGGCTGTTACTTGGGCTCATCGAAGTTGGGCTTGGCTTCGGGCTTGGGCTGTTGAAATTTCGCGGGCTGATCTCACTTGGGCTTCAAATCGTGGGCTGAATGGACTTAACTCACTGGGCCCGCGAGACTGAATTGGAGCTGCCATTTCTTGGGCTTCAATTTGCGGGCTGCTTGACTCTTGAAGACTGCTGGGCCGAGGAATAGGTGAAGCTGGGCTTCGTGCGTTGCTGCTGGGCTGCTCGCACGAGCGAGTGGAGACAGAGGCAGCGAAGGAATCGCTGAAGCTGCAGGCGATGCTGGCACGTGAAGCCGCGAAGCTGGCTTCAAACGTGGAGGGGAAACGGTAGCGTTGGCGGACGCTGGAGTCAGCAATTCTGCTGAGGAATCACCGAGTGAACTGGGACGGCAATCTTCGAACGTGTGGTGGTGTCTCGGTCAACCTTGGTGGAGAGAAAAGCTTGGTTTGTTGACCCATGAAGACGCGTGGCTGGAGCACGCTCGGTTAGTTGCTGCAGTCTCGTGGATTGAAGGACGCACGGCAAGAGGGATCAACAACCGAAATAGGCCAAAGAAGTCTGACTCAGTGGAGGCTTCGATCGCTGAACCGAGAGGAGGCAATACTCAGTGGAATTGTGGGCTTGACCGAATGAACAAGGACTCGGTGCAAGGAACGACGAATAAAAGGAAGAGAGAGAGGGATCGGTGGGTCGCTGGTCCTTTTACCGAACTGAAGAAAACAAAAAGCAGAAAAGAAACAAATAAAAGAGGGAAGGGATAAGGGAAGAAGGGAGTGTCGGCAGGTGGTGGGCCAAGGAGGAAACGTGCGAAATAGATTGAGAGAGAGAGAGAGCCGTGAAAGAGGATAAGAAGGGACCGGTCAAAGAAGAAGGGAAAATTGAAGACCAAGCAGAGAGTTGTCGGGTGAGGGAAAGCACGCGCGAGGGAGAGTGAGAGAGGGAGAGTGAGAGAGAGACGAAGACCGAAGGAAATAAGGGAAAAATTAACAGGATTTCAATATTAATCCAATTTGGTCCCGCAACTTCCATTCAATCCAATTTGATCCCCAAAAATCTCCAAGATGAAATACGTGATCCTCATTTGCTTTCTTGCACCATAATTCCCTCAAATGACAAGTCTTCGACAACAAAAATGGCAATTTTCCCTCAATTCCGGATTCTACTTTATTTTTCTCGATATCCGATATTCAGAACAAACAAATCCGGTTGAGGTCTAATTCGAATGCAGAAAAAGTCCAAACAACTTCCTTTCACTAATTCACTAACACCAGATGTCAAAAATCCCTTCAAATCGGCCAATCTGAATCTCCATTCGTTTTCCGCATCGTCCAATCCGGTTTTCCGTAAAAATCCCGAACTTGCCGGAATTTCTCAAAAGGTGAGTCGACGTTCCTAGAATGACTCATGACACGACAGGACTTTAAATCGAATTCAAATTCGCGGTTATTTTTAATCAAACGCACTTTTAGTGTGACCTTACCTATTGGGTAGCTTTTAGGAATTTTTGGCGCAACTGACCCGTGATCGATTTTCTTCGAACCACAATGAACCCATCCGACCCATTGGCAACTCTCGATGATCGTGAAAATCTCAAGGTTTCAAATACGAGCATAGGGTACCCAAAACGACAGAAAATCGGTTATGCCAATCGATGAGAATTTTGCAGTTAGGTGGCATCACCCACACTTGATCACACATCTCGGTCGGATCGACTTATCTCTGATCTCTGATCAATTTTGACAATGCCGTAATGACCCTTGCAGACTAGCACGGTCGAGTAGTCGATTCCTGGTCGAATTCTCAAGTCTATTGCATTTAAAATCCCTGAATGGCTTCACCGGATAGGCCAGTTATCTCGTAAGTGGCCAACTCAGAAAAAAACATTATAGGTGCTCTAAGACTAAGGTTTCTAAGAGCATGCATATCAGCCACTAAAAACAAGAACATAGACATGCATTATTAAACCTCAAGATCATTCATTTAATGCACAAATGACATGAAAAATCACATACGACTTAGAATTGAATGCTTATGTCGGCATGTGAAAATGTCATACGATTCAAGGATAATACAATATGATTTAAGATTTATGATAGCATGCTTGAAAGTTCCTAAGTGTAACAAGCATTATTGTGACATGAATTTCACATAGGAAATGGCATTCAATTATGATGAACAACACATGGACACAAATTCTGTTATGTGTAATTCAAAGCACTACTATGAAATTTGGTCTCTATGAGACCCAAACAACCATGCAAAGGTATGCATATGATAAGGTTTCTATCCTATAACAAGAGCTGAGAGAATGCCTAATTTTGATCATTTAAGAATATGCATAAATACAACCAAAAATATGCCATATAGAATGAAGAATGACAAACATTTTTTATTAAGAACTCAAAACCTAATTGTGATCACACAGATGATGACGAAAATGGCAAAACAGATGCATGTTCTTAACTTTCCTAATTGCAGCAGCACCCATGCACATTTACACATGCAATGGACATATCAAATGACATCAAAATCATGCAAATAATACATCAATAGAAAGCATATAACATGTATTTCACTCTTCATGAAGGCCCTAAGGTCAAACAAAGTCAATTTCATGCTTAAATTTGCCTAAGTTTACCTCGGATCAGTGTAGGGCAGACAAACCCACGTTTAGATCTAAGAGGTTTTCGACCTACTAAAACATGTCCAAAAATTCTGAAAAAAAAAAAAAAATTGTTGCATCTCAGATTTTCATTCCTGTTTTCTACTGAATAAATTGGGCATTTCATTGATGCGTCTATAGAGCTATTCTCAGAGCTAATCACTCTTGAGATAACTAGTCTATCTAGGGAAACCATTATGGAATTTTAATGCCAAAAACTTGATAATTTGACCAGGATTTGGCTTCTCGACCATACTTATCTTTAGAGGCCATTACGGCATAGTATAAAATCAATTTGAAATCAGAACTAGGCTGGTTCGACTGAGATGTGTGGCTAATCGTAGGTGACACCACTAAATTAGAAAATTCTCATCAGCCGGCACTAGACTAATTTTCTTATTGTTTTGGTACCCTATATCTGTATTTGGATCCTCGAGATTTTCATGACAATTGAGAGTCGCCAATGAATTGAGTGGGTTCATTGTGGCTCAAAGAAAATCGACCACAGGTCATTTGCACTAAAAATATCTGAAGGTTATCTGGTAAGGTCACGCTAAAAACGCGCCAAATGGAAATTAACTGTGGATTCAAGTCCGATTTCAAAAATTGAAGATTCTGTCATGTCACAATAAATTATAGGAGTGATGACTTAGTCTCGAAGATTTTTCTGACAACCGAGACTTTTTGGGAAAAAGTCAATTTATGACCGTTTTCGTTCAATTAAGGTCGAGGATTGTTTTTTATGGAAAAATTGGAAAGCAAGATGGATCCTTGGATGAGGAAAAATACCAATGGAAGCATTGAGATGTTAATTGATTTTATAGAGGCCAATTGAGGTGGAATGAAAGTGGATCAAGAATCCAATTGAAGCCAATTGGAGCCAAATTCGTAGCTCCCCCTTCCCTCAAGCCAAATGGACCATTTGAGAAGTTGTGAGGAGTGCTTGTGTGGTTCAATATGAGCCAAGGAGATATACTTGGCCTAGAGTGAGTGTGGGAGATATTTGTGTGGAAAAACTTGGCCAAAGGATCCCACCAAGACCAAAACTTGCCCCAAACTCCCGCCTGAACCGAGTTGTTTTTCTTCAATTTCTAGCCAAGGTCAGCAACTTTGTTTGTGGGTTTCCAGCAGGTTTCTAGGCCCACTTTTGAGGTGTTCCGGGCCTTGAACCCTGCAGGCTTTTGGAGAAAAACATCCCCCACGACGTTCCTGACGTTTCAATCCAAACGGATTGTTAAACAGGTGAGTTTAGCTCATTAATCCTTGCTTAGTTTGCTAATTATGCTTAAGGGTTGATTACTATTAATTAAGTAGGATTAGGTGGTTAGATTAGAGTAGATTAGTGATTATTAATTAATTGTGATGCATGTTAGGATTATGATTAGTGCATTTAGCTAGAGGATAGTCTATAGTATTTATTGAATGCATCTCGGGATTTTTCCTGACCCATCTCGAGCTCCAATTAGACATTGTGGGCATAAATTAGATTTTTAATATTTATTTATTAATTTTCGAAATTAATTTAATTATTTATTTATTTTTCGGAAATTATGCTGGGATAGCCGACAACCGAAATTTTATGCTGATTGTCATGGTGCAATCCATTTATTTATTTGAGTTCTACATTGTGCTAAATTGAATTGTTTGTGATATTTCAAGAATTTATTCTAAGTTGAATGGAAATTTAGTGATTGATTGGTAGATGGCCAAGTATAATTATTTAGCGCCAATAATAATTTGATGGGCTAAAGTAAAGAGAATTATGAGAGCAGATTGGAAATACTCTTGGCTAAAACTAATCAGATACGATATTATGGACCAACGTGGTTCGGTGATTAAGGATATCACTGGTGAAAACGGCGCCTTAAAGAACGCATGTTACTGTCTAGTACATACATCATTATGGACAAACGTGGTTTGGTGATTAAGGATATCATTGGTGAAAACGGCGCCTTAAAAAGCGCACGTTACTGTCTATTATATACATCACGTTGACAAAAATGGCGCCAGAGAGAGAATAGACGTGATTTATGGACAAACGTGGTTCAGTGATTAAGGATATCACTGGTAAAAACGGCATCTTAAAGAACACACGTTACTGTCTATTATATACATCACGTTTGCGAAAATGGCGTCAGAGAGAAAGAATATATGTGATTTATGGACAAACGTAGTTCGGTGATTAAAGATATCACTGGTGAAAATGGCGCCTTAAAGAATGCACGTTACTATCTATTACGTACATCACGTTGGCGAAAACGGTGCCAGAGAGAAAGAATAGACGTGATTTATGGACAAACAAGGTTCAGTGATTAAGGATATCACTAGTGAAAACGATGCCTTAAAGAACGCACATTATTGTCTCTTTCATATGTCACTTTGGCGAAAACGACGCCCAAGAGCATTAATGTGGCTCTATGACTAAGTGTACTAGTGGAGATTAGATAGTGAGGAGTGAAATGACCTAAAGATTATCCGATTGACATGTAATCGACTAAGTCGATTGATCAATGCTTTGATCTGATGTCGTGAATAGATTGAATAATCGATGTGATATATGAGGCATCTGTGTATAACCTAGAAATTGCAGGTTGGGACTGAGGTTAAGGTCAGTCATCTAACTCGTAATGTGCTTAAGCAACCATATGGCGTATTGGTTTACTAATCGAGTCTTAGGGGGCAGAACTCGATGAGACATAGTCTCATTGGTTATTGAACAATCATTTTAGGTTCGTAAAGGGACCGGAGGAGGATTACTTGTTGGATGACCCTGATGATGAGCCAACAGAAGATGAAGAGCTTGAAGAAAATGAGCTTAGTGAAGAAGAGTCTGAGGAGGATTGGGATGATGATCTCGAGTACAACCCGGATGAAGACTAAGATTCCACCCTGTTTGTCAGACCCTGTTTATATGTGGATAAGTGTTAGATCAAACCTCTGTGAATAGTATTGTATTATGTACTATGAGGTGCTTGTATAAAAGTGTGATTGTAAATTCAGTATGAAAATTATGGCCCTACTTTTCTATCACATTACTTTATTATTTTGGGATTTATAACTGCTTCGACATGTGCTATTGAAAATGAAAGGGTCGGCGATACATAGTCTTGGAATATCGCATTTGAAAATCGACCAAGGTAAGGGATGTGCACGTGCCTGAGGATCAGGGCGTGACAAAAATGGTAGGACATTTTGAAGACAATGAGAAACAAGTTTCATGAAGACAACTTTGTCGAAACATCAACAGAAAAAGCATGGAAAAAATAACAAAAAGCAGAGGCGTACTAAGGACTGCACCTAAAGACGACCAAGAATATATAGAAATCGAGCAAATTGTAACATATTTTTCAAGGGGTAAATGTTGGCCGTTCAAGCCAGGTGACCTATTGTAGCTCTTGAAGTCTATTTTCTATGTCTAGAAGAGTTCGAGTCGAAATAAGACCATCTAAGGCCTCATTTTAGCCAAAATAACGAGCATATCACAAAAACACGAAATTGCAGTTTAGCACTAATCATATTTAAACACCTTCAACTTCATCTAAATGAACATTCAACTATAGCAGATCGATGTCTAACTAAGAAATCTTGTTGAAATTAAAAGGGTGTCTGCCCGTTGCAGTCTCACACTGGCATCATACCCTTTTAAC
Source organism: Eucalyptus decipiens (assembly GCA_014182575.1). Lineage (NCBI taxonomy): Eukaryota > Viridiplantae > Streptophyta > Magnoliopsida > Myrtales > Myrtaceae > Eucalyptus > Eucalyptus decipiens. The sequence continues at coordinate 7,471,754 of CM024609.1, read as the reverse complement.
TTCGGCTCTACCTAAAGAAATTCGGGGAAAGAAAAAGGCAACTTCAACATTGCAATCTCGTGTTCAAGATCATATCTTTCTTAACACCATCCTAAATATCCTATGACGGCCTAGGTCTAACGGCCGAGTTGCGTGTACCTCGTGTAGTGGTTAAACATTAAAGCATGCATAGCAAACATTTTATTTTAAAATTGAAAATAATATCCAAGATACTAATCTACACAAAAGAAAAAAACCCAAGTTAGTGAAGGGTTTAAACAAGATAAAAACACCTAAGTCCTCAAAAAAGTCCTCAACGAAGTCGCCAAGCTATCGCAACCTCTTTTTTCAACGCCTGATTAGGGACGCCTGCAAAGGCTAATGGCTCAACTATGTCTATTAGGCTTAGCCCAGGCTCTCCCAAACCCACCAATTCACAACTTAATGATGTGATTTTTTAACCTATAAGTTAATTTTAAAAAGAAGTCGCCACTAATTAATTTGGGGTGAATCAATTAGAAACCCAAGGGAAATATTTGGAGAAATATTCGCTCCTACACAACCAAAGAAACTAAGATTAGGGACTTGATTACACTAGTTAATCACTACTGCCCTTTCGGTACCTAATCTTATTTAAACCCTAAGGCTTTTGGATTTTCAAGGGATTTTCCATGCATTTGTGGAGAAAACATTCTTTGATCTTTTACTATTTTTGAACATAAAAAGCATTTTTTTTTGGGATTTTTTCTTTTTTTTTTGAAAATATAAATCATTTTTGGCTTTTTTTCTGATTTTTGAAAATATAAAATATTTTTTGATTTTTGATTTCCTAAAAAATAAATTTTTTATTTTTTTTATTTTTTATTATTAAAATATTTTATTTTTATGACAATATTATAATAAAAGTGACCTGGGTCGGATTTTCGGGTGTGTCCAACCCGGTTTGCTAACCTTCGGCTGGATGGCTGACCACCAGCCCAGATGGGCTTGAGGCGGGGGCCCAACCCGGAATTCCCTTTTTACTTTCAATCAAAGCCCACAAACAAAAAGGCCCACCTATCCTTAAGCCCGTGCGAGACTAGTCAATGTGCGACTAGTGTGACATCCCAGATTTTCGATCATGTTTTTTACTAAATAAATTGGGCATTTCATTGACGCACCTATAGGGCTATTCTCAAAGCTAATCACTCTCGAGATAACTAGACAATTTGGGGAAGCCATTAAGAAATTGTAAGGCAATAGACTTGAGAATTCAACAAAGAATCGACTTCTTGACCACACTCATTTTTATGAAATTGAATTGAGATTAGAGATAGGTTGGTTCGACGAGATGTGTGGCTAATCGTGAGTGACATCACTAAATTGGAAAATTCTTGTCAACCGGCACTAGACTGATTTTCATATTATTTTGGTACCCTGTGTCCGTATTTGAATTCTCGAGATTTTCACGACAATTGAGAGTCGTCAATGAGTCAAGTGGGTTCATTGTGACTCGAAAAAAATCGACCATGGGTCATTTGCACTAAAAATTTCTAAAAACTACCCGGTAGCCTAGATCACGTTAAAAGCGCGCCAAATGGAAATTAACTGTGAATTCAAGTCTGATTTCAGAAATTGAAGATCCTGTCATATCACAATAAATTCTAGGAGTGTCGACTCGATCTCGAGAAGATTTTTCTGCAACTTGACACTTTTTGGAAAAAAATCGTCGCAAGGCCATTTTTGTTCAAAAAATATCAGGGATTGTTTTTGATCTCGTATTTGGAATGCAAGATGGATCCATAAGTGAGGAAAAATATCAATTGGAGCATTGAGATGTCAATTAAATTTATAAAGGCCATATGAGATTGAATTGAAGATGAAACTATGTCTAATTAAAGCCAAAGCCCCTCAAATTCGTATGCCCCCCCTTCCCTAGCCATTTTGGACCAAATCAATGTTGCAAAGAGGGCCTTGGTGGCTTATTGAGAGCCAAGGAAGGTGTGCATAGCCATGGATGAGTCAAGGGGACAAAGCATTGGAAGATAAGCAAGTGTGAAGCCCTTGTCTCCTTATCCTTCCAACTCCAACCTCATCTCTTCCTTCTCTCTCTCCCTCATTGCCATCCAAGCCATCTCTCTCTCCCTCTTGCCTTGCTCGACCCACCAACAGCCAAGGAAGACAACCAGCAAACCGCCGAACCGTTTTCCTCCTTTATTTTCACTTCTGTCGGTTTCCGCTGCAGCTGACCTTTCGCCAAAGATCTGAGTTGAAAGTAGTCTTCCCGAATGAATCAACGAAAGAGCCACCCATTGCCATGACGAGGACATCCAGACCATTCCATCAAGCCTGACCTCACCCCGAATGGGCCGCCGGCCATCCGGTACAGGCGTGAAGTTACCGATCGCCAGACCATCTGGAGCATTGTCGAGTGAATTGTTTCGCGTTTTTCACGAGTTCCTCCCAATTTCAACCCTTCCTTTGCCCGTTCTGACCACCAGCACATCCCCCCTTGACCCCGAGAGCCACTAGTTGCCAACCACCCGCTCACCGGAGCTCCGATCAACCCGTTTCTTTGCCATTCGGCCACTGGTTGCCTCGCCAAGCCTTCCACCGGTTTTGCTTTGCCTAACCAAGCTTGTTTCTTCTCTGTTTCAGCAAGAACAGAATAGAAGTTTTGTGGGTTTCACAGTGGCTGTTAGGCCCGTTTTGAGGTGCTTCCCGGCCTCGAAATCTAGGCCCTCTTTGAGAAGAAACGTCCCCCGCGATGTTCTCAACGGTTTGATCCGACCTGCTCGTTAATCAAGTGAGTTTTACTCACTAATCCCTACTTAGTCGACTAATGAAACTTAGGGGTTGATTAGATTTAATTAAGTACAATTAGGTGGATAGATTATATTAGAATAATTAAATTAGGGATTTACCTATGCATGTTAGGAGAATAGTTAGTGTGATTAGTGAGTAGATAGGCTCGAGTAATTGTTGAACGAACCTCGGAAATTTTCCAGGTTCGTTTCGGAGTTCAGTTAGGCATTACGGACCTAAGTTGGATTTATTACTATTTAATAATTAATTTTCGAAATTAATTAATTATTTATTTATTTTCCAAAAATTAGATCGGGATGTTCGACGACCGGAATTTTATATTGATTATTGTGGTGCAGTCGGTTTATTTAATCGAGCTTTATTTTGTGTTGAAATGAATTATTTGTGAATTTAGGATTATTTTCCTAAATTAAATAATTTTCGTTATTAATTGAAAAATAACCAGGCGTCGGTTGATAATGCCAACATTATTTTGGTGGACTACAGAAAATAGTGGGACTTATGGAAAGGAAAATATGGTATTTTGGCTAAAGCCAATCATGTACCCACACACGATATTTTATCAAGTAAGATAAAATAATGAGAAAGAATATTGTATGATGTGGCTCGATGATTAATACATCGCCTTGGCGAATAGGTCGCCTTAGAGAATGCACGTAGCTTGAAAATACGTGGCTCGGTGATTAATACATCGCCTTGGCGAATAGGTTGCTTTAGAGAATGCACGTGAATCGTTGATTATATACATCACCTGGAAAAGGCACGTGGCTCGGTGATTAGTACATCGCCTTGGTGAATATGTCAACGTAGAGAATGCACATAGCTTGGAAACACATGGCTCGATGATTAGATGCATCACCTTTAAATGGCACGTGGCTCAGCGATAAGTATGTCACCTTGGTGAACTTGTCGCCTTAGAGAATGCATGTGACTCGGTGATTTGGTATGTCGACTTATAGAATGCACGTGGCTCGGTGATTAAGTACGTTGCCTTGGCGAATAGGTCGCCTTAGAGAATACACAGGGGCCGGTGATTAGTACGTCGCCTTGGCGAATATGTCACCTTAGAGAATGCACGTGACTCGGTGATTAAGTACATCGCCTTGGCAAATAGGTCGCCTTAGAGAATGCACGTGGCTCGGTGACTAGGTACATTATTTGAGAAATTGTATAGTATGGATGGGAATGACCAA